>BQNB010094357.1:0-26141 GCA_026074375.1 Tanacetum coccineum | reverse complement strand
GATTACTATATTTCATGCTATGGTTATAAATCTTGTGGTTCATCACTATTATCAAACAACAAAACCTATGAACTCACCAACTTTATGTTGACGTTTTAGTAATGTTTTCTTAGGTGTCCTATCTTACGGAATATATGAAGTCTGCATTGGTATATTGGCATGTAAAGGTCTATCTCTAGTATCAAGTCCTCTTCACGCCATGAAGTCATAATCCCAAATTTAGTCTTTCGCTGTAGTGAAATTTGGGGGTGTGACAAGTCCTATCTGCTAATTCAACTGTCAACTTAGTGTGAGCTAATTCGCCTAATCCTAAGTTAAGGTAGGTCGAGAGAGGCATAACACTAACGATAACTCATAAGTCAGCAAAGGCATTATCAAAGCAAACATTATTAATAAAGCAATGTAAAGTGAAACTCCCTGGGTCTTTCTCCTTTCTAGGTATGGAATTATTGATATGTGAAGCTTTAGAGTAAGCTTTTGAAAATTGTGGTCCATATGATCCCTTCATTTATTCACAGTAGTAACCATTCAAACGACATAGAAACGGAATTTTTGTTTGTTTTGTCTCGTACATTAGTGTACGGTTCTGTCTAGCTTATACGACGTATTAGGAGGATCCCATACGGTGTATCAGATATGAATCAACTTCAACAATAGTTGAGATCGACTTGACATGGTCTCTAGGGTTAGTTTCAGTTGAGCTCGGTAAACTTCTAAATCCTATTTCCTGTAGGACCTTGCTCATTTGCCCGATTTGGATCTCCAAGGTTTTAATTGATGCTCCTTGATTTCTTATGGCAACATCCGTTGAAGCTCGAATCTCTTTGATCAAATTGGAGTTCTCCTCATGTCGCTTTTCCGATTCACTCAAAAACTTGCTTAGGGTTTCTTCTATAGATTGCCTTCGTTCTTGGTATGAAGGATTTGTGTTGTTCCTTTGGTAGAACCCTGAAGCAGTAGCACTATATCCCCTCCTTGAAAAGGTGCACCAAATTGTGTGTAGTAAGCTTCTTCGAGGGTTTTCCCTTTTTCCTTGAGTGGACAATATTTGGTGTAACGGGGACCTTTACATTGTTCACATCCTACTTGTGCAGCATAAACTTTTTCATTTACATTCTTGATTTCTCTTACAAGATTGTTGAGTTGTGCTTGTATGGCTGCTAGTCCGTCAGAAGTTTCAGTACTTCTGGTCCTTGATGTTTCATTGTGCCATTTTTGTGAGTTTTCATCCATTTCTTAGATGGCCACCTTAGCATCAGCAACAGTTTTTAATGGTATGGCTCCTCTTGAATCAAGAATCTGTCTATTTGGAACATCAATCCATTATAGAACAAGACCACCTCCTGCATCTTTGTTAAATAGTGTTGAGGACACTTTATCAAGAGTTCTTTAAATCGTTCCCAAGCTTGATAGAGGTTTTCATATGGTTCTTGTTGAAAGTTGTTGATTTCCTCTATTTTCTTTGCAGTATGAGCAGGTGGGCAATATTTGGTTAGAAACTTTATCTTCAGATCTTCCCAAGTTGTTATCAAACCAGATGGTTTGTTTCTTAGCCAACGACTTATGGCTCGAGTTAAGGACATAGGGAAGGCTCTAAGCATCACTTGGTCTATAGTAATATTAAGGATGTGGAATAAATCCATGATCTCAAGAACTTTCTCAATGTGTTCATTCGCATCTTCATGATCCGAACAACTAAAAGTGTTGGTTCGTAGTTCCTTGAGAAATTGGCCTTTCAGTTTAAAATTATCTTTGTCCTTGATCTTAGGCCTAGCAACTCCCGTTCCATAGTCGGCTCGAGTTTTGCTCATGTATTATTCCATAGTTTCCGCCATTGGTTCCGCAACTTCTTCCTCTGAATGTTCTTCTTGGTCAAAAAATAGATCAAAATCAGGTGATCTCGATTCGTCAAGACTTAGTGTCTTGAAGTGCTTCCTAGACGATCGAAATTCTCGTTCCGGATCCTTAAAAGGTATAAATAGTTCCTTAGCCGAACTTCTTGTCATGCACTACCTGAAACAAGGGATAAACAATCAATAGGATCGGCTCAGGTGAAAGAAAACACAGATATAAGGAAATCGAATGCGAAAAACTAGATCTGCTACTGCATCAGATAGCTAATACGTCGTATTCAATGGAACTGAATACGCTGTATTAATCTTTTTGAATGAATACGTTGTATTGGATTGAAAGATGGATACACCGTATTCAATGGAAGTGGATACGCCGTATCTGTTTATTGACCAGAATAGTGTATTAGAGAAAACAATTAAAATACGCAAACAATTAAACACACAAATATACAAAATATATAGAATTATACACTAATCTAGATTACACTAATTCTAAGGGTTAGATCTAATCTAATGCTAAAAACCAAAATATCAATTAAAAATCGAGATTAATTCTCACTCCCCGGAACCGACACCAAAAACTTGATGTGCTGTCATGTAGGTTGTTAAATTATGATTCAAGTTTTAAATTTATATTTTGCCGACTTAACAAAAAACAACACTTTAACGGGCAGTGTACCCATTCGGTGGGAGTTTCGTGGTAAGTAGGATGTCGAACACTTGGAGAGAGGAACACTTTCAATTTATTAATACTTTGGTTTTTCTAATCTAAGTTAGTCTAATCTATGCTAAACCTATGCTAAACCTATGTTAATCCTAAATCTAATGGATAAGGGGGGTTTTCAGTCTGAGAGACTGGCACGGGTTTTGTGGTGACTAAAACCAATTCAAGACACTAAAACACACGCAAGCAAATTAACAGAAGATAAAAGAGCGGTCTAGCCAAATATAAGAAAACTGTATTAACCATTATTAATCCAATCAGAATGTTGGTTTGTTTATTTAGTGCAATGATTACTTATCTCGAGGCGGCATATCATTCTTAAGACTTAGGCGTTACTTCTTCCTAAGACCTAGACACGTAGAATCCTGTCACAATTAAACGCATCCGCATAAAGCATCCTTATTTGCTGATTATAATCTATCTTAGGGATTAAAGCAATGGTGATCTTGTTAAACCCTAGCTCATAGAGACTTTACCCACTTACTACTTAATGGCAATTCATACACTAGTAGTCCACTAACCAAGTCTTTACCAATTGATTAGAACGTACTCGTTGATACCAAGGTCACCTTATGGTCCAACTAAGCTCACAATCTAAGGGCAAAGATAGGTCGTTAATTGTGATCCTATTGGTCTAGATGTATAAATCACTATATGGAGAGCTATCCCGGCATCTAGATTACTTGGTCCGTATCACTAGATCCAGTTGAATGATAGGTCGCATACTTAAGCACGTAAACAAGTATATTGATAAACATAAACAAGCACTTCAACGATAAATTAAGAAATCGAGATAAACAAACCAAACATTAAGATCTTCATAATAATGGCTAATACCCAAAGGTATTAGCCTTCAAACGTCATAATTAATACAAAAGCAATGATTTAGCTAAGGTAAACTAACCGAGTTAACGAATGATACCAAAAACTGAACGATTACAAGAGTACAAGAAATTACACGTTGTCTCCTATGGAATTGATAGTTTTGCTCGACCTCTTCTGCTCTTTTTCTCTTCTGAAAATCGACTTTTATGGTTTAGGTATCGAGAATATGATTTAGCACACTTATAACTCGTTTTTGAGTTTTCTATTTATAGGGTCTGAAGTCGGTTCGATACAGCGTATCCAAGACTTTAGATACGGCGTATTGGGGGTTTCTTGGAGTAGGGACCACGTTTGATAGCTTTCAGAATATTTTATTCCCATATAGCTTGTGTAACCTTTGCCCCTTTTGTGTTCTGAATATTCCATTTTAAGTCCTTTGACTATTTATCGTTTGTCAGCTTATTCAGATATTGTACCGTGTTGACGGTGATGATTTTATAAGAATTGTGGTGATTTATGGTTTATTGTGATTAATAATCCCTTTTTGGAAGGTATTATTATGTTATTTGTATTCCGGGTGGTTTGACCCGTGAATTTTGAGAAATGCCAAAAAACGAGTCCTGAAACGTCCGTTAATGTCCAAATGAGTTTTTAAGGGTTTAAAGTGAAAATATGTCAAATAAATACTCTAAGTTATTGGAAAAGTATTTTTAAGGTGAATAAAAATGCTAAGTAACTTTGGGGAGTATTTTACGGTTGAGTTTTACGAGCTTTTAAGTGATCCCGACACGAAAAGAAAGACCCGACACCCCATAGGATGCCATAGCCAGTCATGAAAGCCTAAGGGGACAAGGAGGCTTAATTTTAGCCAAGATGTCCCAAGGTTGTACATTTATATGCCATTCACTAGAACATTTCCACTCATTTTCTTTTCATTTCAAAAAAAAATAAAACACACACACTGGTGCGTCCGAACTAAGCCAACCAACAAACACCATAAATTTTCCAACTTTGATCAAGAACGTGATATTCTGGGTTGATACGAGTATTTTGGGTATTCATTTAAACAACGTTTGGGTTGTCTGGTTCGTGTCGAATCTACATTTTTGAAGAATTTCTTGTAAGTTTCTAAATTTAAATTTCGTTTGTCCTTTTTGGTTTATATTGATGCATAGATGTTAGTTGTACAATTTGATCGTCATAAAAATTGATTTTTAGAAACAAAACGAATAAAAGGGGGTGTTTGGCTTGCGTCGAATAAGAAAATAAACACAAGGGTTTTGTAGTTTTGATATTGTGGTTATGATGGTTGAATAACATATGTTGCTAGATAGCTTATTTTTTATAATAGCTTGTATAGCTTATTTCAGGCTTATTTTTAAGCTATTACGTGGCTTATTTTGGGCTTAAATGCCACGTCTTATGTTAAAATCACAAGGGAAGTGATTTTAATTATTTTCGTGGGATGGCGTATGTTTGTGGACTAATATTATAGCTTATGGTGGTAACCAAATACGATACATAGCTTACTAGCTTATTTTCAAGCTTAATATATGTATTGTGAAGCTTATGGACTCACGGCCCAATAAGCCCATTTAAGCCGTGGCTTAATGGGAGGGCTTATTGTGGTCTGGGTTATTTTCTACATATTAATATGAGCTTATGTATATAAATGGGCATTGGTTTTGGGTTTGGATCGTATTTTGGACGTATAAATACCTTAGTGGACCCTTATTGGGCCTTAAAGCTCAATAAGCGATATATAGTTGTTTTAAGAGTTTTTGACGGACTTTTGGAAGTGAAATGTATTTACGAAGTGACATTGAATGTTATTTTGGGAGAAACGTTTTAGTAAACGCTAAAGATTGAGATTTTGGAATATTGTCGAAAAAGTGTCGAAAGTTTGAAAAGTGTTTAAAATAAAGGTTAAAAACCTTGTAAAACGTTGTATAAACGTACGGGTCATGTCGAAATTTTGTAAAAAGTTTATACTTAGAAAATTTCACCTAAGAACGTGATTTTTTATTTTAAATAATAAAATATTATTTTATTTAATTATTTTAACAAATTCACTAAAAGACAAAAAAAATATAATTTTTCTCAAAACTTCTCTAATATGTTTATTATGAATAAACGTTTCATTTTCAACCAAATTATGATTATTTTTACGGTGACTAAGGTTACCGAATGGACTTATCGAGATATATTTATAATTATTTATTATAAATATTTACTTATATTACTTATCTATTTTCTTTAAATAGTATAAGTATGTATTATTGAGCAATGAGATTGATATAACTGTTGGGATATGCCGTCAGCCATCACACCACTAAATTGTTACGGGTAATTGTACAACGCGTCTAAACTCTATGCATCAAACGTGAAGACTATTTTGGAAAATGAATGATTACAATGGGACATTAACTGGACTGGGTAGTGTGCGGACGTCATTGCATTTGCTTTTGTGATTGAGATTTGGTTGCTAAAGACTTACTTGAGGTGAGTTTTCATAGCCCCATTTTTCTACTATTTTTTTGTTGGGGGAAAATGATACTCAAATGTGTTTTGAAATGTTTTGAATTGACTGTGTGAAATATGGTTTTGTTTTTGGGACAAGATATGTGCTTATGACTGCTATGTGAATATTATGTGTTGTATGATTGTTTGGATCAGAGGGGTACGCATATCCCAGTATTTGTGTGATTATTGGAGCGGCTGGGTACGCCTACCCTAGTATGTGTGAGGTCCTGCCCTAATCTAGTGCTCCAGTTGGTAGGCCCTTTAGGTGTGTAAGTGACATATGATGATCGACTAACGGGATTTCTAGGTCGTGTTACATGATTAGCAGGGATGCTAAGTCATGGGTTGTTTGCATATATTCACCGTCATATTGCACTATTATCCACTGTTTTGAAATATTGGCACAACTTTTGGGTTTAAGGTCAAACCAACGAGCTCACCAACATTATTGTTGACGTTTGTGAGTATCATTTTCAGGTGAAGTGAAAGAGGAATAAGTTGGTGATATGTGATAGCAGACTTAGAAGTATCCCGTGTGGATTTTTCATGTGAAGTCTTGCTTGTTTATTTTATTTGGTTTTAGTATTTGGAAGATTTTGGTTTAAGTTTGGATTTGGACCCCTGTGTGGGCTATTGGAATTGTAAGAGGTTATGGATTTAATTGTGATTTGGGACATCACTCGAGGTTGTTCGAGGTTGATGGTCTTCGTAACACTTGAAGTTTATGCATTGTAGTTTTCTCTATATTGTATCTTGTGTTATGATTGATCATTATGTTGCGCTCCCGAGTTTTCGCCATTGTCGGGGTGTGACAGATTGGTAATCAGAGCCAGGTTATAGAGAACTAGGTGGGTTAGCCTAGACTATGCGTATATGATCTATGTGTGCGGTGTTCTGCTTTTTCTTGTTTTCGTATGTTCGCGGTTTAGTGTTTTAGTTACGTCAGTCATTGAAATGGGTGAGCTCAATATTAAGTACGACTAGGAAAGGATGCGAATATAAGTACGGTGGCCAACGTAGTTATAAGTGTATCACAGCTCATATTTAGTAACGTCGTTCACATAAATCGATGTTGACACCATAAGGTGGTATTATGTGTATATTTATATATATAGTAAGATATTCTATATATATGTTAGTCTTCCCACCTACCTAACGTTGCCTATGTTTTCCCTCGTATAGATAATGCCACCAAGGATGAGGACCCAAAGTGTTGGCCGGCCTGTTACCGAATCACAAGGAGGGAGAACGGGTGGACGGGTTGGTAGGGGTGGTGGAAGGGGTAGAAGACCTAGGGGAGGTAATGATGAGCCTATTGACGAATTGAATGGTTAAGGGAATGACCAAGGTATGGGAGCTAATAAGAGCATAGAGGGAGTCAATGAGAATGTAGAGGGAGTCAATGAAGGTATGGGAGGAGTACCCGACTTCTCGACGATCATTGCCCAACAATTGCAGAACCTCTTACCCGCCATTCTAGCTTAGGTTGGTAACCAAGGAAATGTTGGAAATCAAAATGGTAATGTGGTCAATGAGAACGTTCAAGAGAATGTTAGGAATGTGTTGGTGAATAGCAACTGGGTAGGTTGTTCATATAAGGAGTTCTTAGCTTGTCACCCTAAGAAATATGATGGTAAGGGAGGTGCTGTAGTTCTTACTTGATGGATTGAGAAAATGGATTATGTGCAAGATATGAGTGGTTGTAGTATTAACCAAAAAGTGAAATACACTATTGGTTCATTTGTGGGTAAGGCTTTAACGTGATGGAACTCTTAGATCCGCACGCTAAGCCAGGAAGTTGTTGTAAGTATGTCATGGAATGACTTTAAGTTTATGATGATTGAAGAGTTTTGCCCTAGTCATGAGATGCAAAAGTTGGAAACTGAGTTGTGGAATCATGTTATGGTCGGGGCTGGCCATGCGGCTTACACTGACCGATTCCATGAGCTGGCTAGATTAGTACCCCATTTAGTGACTCCAGAAAGTAGGAAGGTTGAGAGGTACGTATATGGTCTTGCTCTACAGATCCGTAGGATGGTGGCAGCAACAGAGCCAAAGACTATGCAGAAGGTTGTACAGATTTCTGGTGCACTGACCGATGAGGCTGTTAGGAATGGATCAATTAAGAAGGTTGAGAAAAGAGGAAATGTGGGAGAACCTAGCAAGGATAAGAATGGTAGGGATGATAATAAGAGGACTAGGACTGGAAATGCTTTTGCTACGACCGCAAACCCTGTAGGAAGAGAGAATACGGGTGCTTAGCCCAAGTGTGCCACCTGCAACTCCTACCATGTACCCGGAGGACCTTGTCGCACATGTTTTAATTGTAACCGCCCGGGTCATTTTGCAAAGGATTGTATTGAGAGTTTTTTAGGTTAGGAGAGTTTCGTTGTAGAGTTAGGATTAGTTTTTGAGTTAAGATTAGAGTAGTTTTTTTTAGCTTTGATTTTTAGATTAGAGAAAGGAGCTTTTTAGAGTTTCAAGAAGTGACGTACTATAGACCAATTTTTTTTTTTAGATAGATTCTCTTAGAATTTAGTATTTTTATTTAGTAGAGTTGTGTAGAGGAGAAGATAGACGAGTTTTAGGGTGGAAGGGGTAGAGGACCTAGGGAAGGTAATGATGAGCGTGTTGATGAATTGAATGGTCAAGGAAATGACCAATGTATGGGAGCTAATAGGGGTGTAGAGGAAGTTAATGGGAATGTAAAGGGAGCCAATGGCGGTGCACCTAACTTCTCGACAATCATTGCCCAACAATTACAGAGTCTCTCACCCGCCATGTTGGCTCAGGTTAGTAACCAAGGGAATGTTGGGAATCAGAATGGTAATGTGGATAATGAGAACATTCAGGATAACGTTGGGAATGTGATAGTGAATGGCAACCGGTTAGGTTATTCATATAAGGAGTTCTTAGCTTGTAACCCTAAGGAATATGATTGTAAGGGAGGTGCTATAGTTCTTACTCGTTGGATTGAGAAAATGGAGTCGGTGCAGGATATGAGTGGTTGTAGTGTTGACCAAAAAGTGAAATACACTGCTGGTTTATTTGTGGTAAAGGCTTTAACGTGGTGGAACTCCCAGATCAGCACGCTAATCCGGGAAGTTGCTATTAGTATGTCATGGAATGACTTTAAGTTTATGATAATACAAGAGTTTAGTCCTAGTATGAGATGCAAAAGTTGGAATCTGAGTTGTAAAATCACACCGTGGTTAGGGCTGGCCATGCTGCGTATACCGATAGGTTTCATGAGTTGGCGAGGTTAGTTCCTCATTTGGTAACTCCTGAAAGTAGGATGATTGAGAGGTATGTGTATGGCCTTGCTCCACAGATCCGTGGGATGGTGGCAGCAATGGAGCCAAAGACTATACAAAAGGTGGTGCAGATTTCTGGTGTACTAACCGATGAGGCTATTAGGAATGGATCAAATAAGAAGGTTGAGAAGAGAGGAAATATGGGGGAACCTAGTAAGGATAAGAATGTTAGGGATGATAATAAGAGAACTAGGACTGGGAATGTTTTTGCTACTACTGTAAACCCTGTAGGAAGAGAGAATACGAGTACTTGGCCCAAGTGTACCACCTGCAACTCCTACCATGCACCTGGTGGACCTTGTCGCACATGCTTCAATTGTAACTGCCTAGGTCATTTGGCAAGGGATTGTAGAGGTGTGCCGAGGAATGTAAATCCTGTCAATGTTAGAAACCCAAATGTTAGGGAATGTTATGAGTGTGGTAGTACCGACCATGTCAGGTCAGCTTATCTTAGGTGGAATAGAGCACAAGTACCGAGAGAAAATCGTCCAAATCAAGTTGCTGCTAATAACGGGGGTCAAGGTCATAGAAACCAAATGAACCAGGCTAGGGGTAGGGCATTCATGTTGGGAGCAGAGGAAGCTCGCCAGGATCCGAATATTATGACGGGTCTGTTTACTTTGAATAATCATTTTGCCACTACCTTATTTGACTCTGGTGCCGACTATAGTTTTGTTTCCACTACTTTTATACCTCTGTTAGGCTTAGAGCCTAGCGATTTGGGTTTCAAATATGAGATTGAGATAGCTAGTGGGCAGCTAGTAGAGATTGATAAGGTTATTAAGGGTTGCAAACTAGAAATCAAGGGTCATGTCTTTGACATCGATTTGATACCTTTTAGACATGGGAGTTTTGATGTGATCATAGGTATGGACTGGTTGTCTAATTATAAGGCTAAAATCATTTGTCATGAGAAGGTAGTAAGGATACCACTATCGGATGGCAACGTACTTAGAGTATTAGGATAGAGACCGGATGAGAAAGCGAGATCATTGATGAGTGCTAAGACTAGTGATAAGAAACAAGAAGAGATTGTTGTGGTAAGATCTTTTCCTGAGGTATTCCCTAATGATCTATCTGGATTACCGCCTATTCGGGAAATTGAGTTTCAGATTGAATTAACCCCTGAAGCAACGCCGGTAGCAAAGTCTCCTTATCGTTTGGCACCTTCAAAATTAGAGAAGTTTTTAGGATAACTCAAGGAACTCCAAGACAAAGGTTTCATTCGACCAAGTTCGTCGCCTTGGGGAGCACTGGTATTGTTTGTTAAGAAAAAGGATGGTTCTTTTAGGATGTGCATTGATTATAGAGAGTTAAACAAGTTAACTGTTAAGAATCGATATCCGCTTCCTAGAATCGATGATCTATTTGATCAACTGCAAGGGTCGCAGTTTTTCTCGAAGTTAGATCTTAGGTCTGGATACCATCAGCTGAGAGTGCATGAAAATGGATGTAGCGGTATAAGTGTTAGTAAGTGCTTGACTTGATTGAAGGTTAAGGTGAGCATCAAAGGCCATCTAGCTTGCTCCAGCAACCTGATATTCCCAAGTGGAAATAGGAAGGGATATCTAAGGGATTTTGGTGACTAATTGCCTAGGATTTTTTCTAATAGAGGGCATGATACAATTTTGGTCATTATGGACCCATTGAACTAAGTTTGCTCATTTTCTTACCTATGCGCGAGGAGTTATTGCAATTGAATGAATTGTGAGGCTACTAAGGCAAGGTGTGCCGCTCTAGATCCTATCTGATCATAATAGTTCGGTTCACATTAAAATCGAGTTTTGGCAGTCCAATGCAAAAGGCATAAGGAACTCAGTTAGAAATATGAGTACGGCATATCACCCTCAGACCAATGGTCAGATGAGCGTACTATTCAAACTTGAAGACATGCTTAGAGCGTGTTTCCTGACTTCGATGAGGTTGCATTTTCCACTATCCATTTGTTGGCATTATTTCGTATAACCAAGTAGTTATACATTCTAGTGTGAGATGGCTCCGTTTTGAAGGCATTGTATGGTAGAAAAGTGTCGTTCTCGATTATGTGGGCTGAATTAGAGAGGGTCATTTGACAGGGGCCTGAGTTAGTGCAACAAACCATAGAAGAGCTCGCAGATTAAGGATGGACTTAAAGCTACGTGTGATCGTCAAAAGTTATGCTGATAAGAGGAGGAATGCCTCTAGAGTATTTAGTGGTAGTGACTATGTCTTTTGCTCAAATGTTGCCTTGAAAGGTGTGGCATGCATTAAAGGGGAAAAGGAAACTACACCTAGATTTGTTGGACCTTTTGAGATTAATTGAGAAAGTAGGCCATATAGGCTACAGGTTAGATTTTTCCTGAGATTTGATGGCGTTTCATGACGACGTCCACTGTTGAACCATAAGAATGTTTGTGCTGATCCAACACAGCCTGAAGTGCGGTTCGTCGTAGGACTTCATACACACGAGAAGTTTTAATAAACTGGGGTTGTTTATAATCGTCACTTCTCGGAATAGGTTGGAAGCTTGATCACAGGCCTAACAGAATTTCTAAGAGTAGAGAGAAATTCTTTTTGTGTTTTTGTATTTTATGAAAGCAGGTAAAAGCATATAGTTTGCGAGAGGATTTGGTTTTAGCTAATAAACAAATAACCAATCTACGCTAATTGGCATAACAAAAGATAAAAAAAGACTGTGTTATTTAATCATGTATTACTCCCTAATTGCTTCTCCTATATGTCGCTTTGCCACCCTTGTGATATCTGTGTAACTATTATCCTAAAACATGGAAAGAATTACACTAACCCGCCGTCTACTTAGTATGACCGCTAGGAGCAATGCAAGTGCAAGGTAGTATAAGACCTATTACATGGCCCCAAGGAAATTTACCATGCCGTGTTAAAATACATTAAAAGTTGATCAACCATATAAGGGGGCAAGGTAGTATAAAAGACCGATCCCTATGGTAATCTTTTCTACACAATCATGTTTCCCTAGACATATCAACAGCGATACAGACAAAAGTTGGTTTTCTAGAGCCTAACACGTACATCCATTACAAGAAGCAACATCACTAAGATCTACATTCTAGGTTTCATACAATCATAAATAAACACAATAGATAGTTTAGCCAATCAAGTTAAAGATAAGCAAAACAATAATAATTACACAACACATCTACCATATTGGATGATTAAGAAGTAAACCTTACTTGATTAAAAACATGAGTTGGAGAAGTACAAGGGAGGGGGTTTAAAATTCCCAAAATCGTCCTAACCAGCGCTAAAGAACGAATCTAGGGTTCGTACCCATCTTTTATTCAAAGTTACACACTTAAAACCCCTTAAATCTGGTATGTACATACATAGAAAATCGTGCGACGCGTCGCATTTTACAGTCCGTTAACGCCGTCATGAGATAGAATAATCTAGATAATAGATAGGGCTGGTTCGTATGCTCTGATGCCGTCTAGAGAAACTATGATGCCGTCTGATCTTCGTGTGACTAGCGTCACGTATACTCTTGACACCGTCATTATCCTTCTGAGTAGAATTTCTGAGAGATGTTGGCGTAGGTTCGTAGTTCATGTCCATTTCCTTCCAAATAGCCCAATCACGTTTACATCTTCCCAGATAGCCTTCCAAAAGCGTAAATATTTGAAACAGAACCGATTTAAGTACCTATTTTGTGAATAAATGCATGATTTATGGGGTATAAGGTCCCCCAGAAAAAGTGTAGAAACATGACAACCGTCATCAAATACCCCTACATTAGGCATTTGCTTGTCCACAAGCAAATTAGCGTTTCTATCTATACAATAACAAATATGAGGGGTCATTTTACCTACACTTTACAAGTATTCTACAAACATCAACCTCCTAAAACCACAAAATTAAAACACAAAGGTAATAAACTAGCAACCTTACATAAGTGTTTGATTCACTCTTTCACTCGGTATATAAAAAATTATAACAAGATGGGGGAAACACAAAATCAACACACATTACCCTGTACATAGCATAATAAATTACTATAGGCTTTTGGTAAAAGGATCATACCTCCACCGCTGTGCAAGCATTATTCAAACATTACCATCTAAGAGGTTCATTTTTAAATGGTTTGTGGGTTTAGGTGTAAGATAACATATAAGGGAAACAGAAACGGAAACGGATGGGATACATTTAAGGGTAGGCTCTTACGTGAATTTGGGATGTGGAAAGGGATTGCTAATTATTTACACGAATACACGCTGGTTTGGTTGCTAAGCCAAGACTCGAACAAAGATACCAACTCTACAAAACTCTAACACCAATCATCATTCTTTTTCTTTTCAATCTACTTTTTTGATTAATATACCTTGGGGTTTATATAAAAACCCCTAACACTTGAGCTTTTACATGCTCGATATTTACAATCGTAACTAATGGCCCGGATTGCGGTGGATCAAAAATAAAATGAGAATCTATTTGGATAAAAAATTGGGGGTATTGACCCAACTTTTCTTCCCCATCTCAGCCAAATAAAACCGACTTGCCCATGAATCCCAAACGTCCCAAAACAGTATTTACAAGGAACAGGACTTAGCAACCGGGTACTCAAATAATAAACTTGGGTCATCACAATAATGTTACTAAAAATGAGTACATAAGGGTAGGCTAAGGCTATTTGGGTGTAACGATTGGTTTAAGGGTGACAAAGTTCAACTATTACATACTTCCAGAATAGTCTATTCAGGAATTCCTAGAAATCCCTTTTCTCGGTCGTTCCGTAATACATAGATAGCAAAGCAATGGTTATAAAAGGGATAGCTTAGAGGGTGTACTAGGTATCCTGCACTACAGATTGAGTGCATGGCCAAGGGTTTATGGGTTAATCCCAAATGCCTCTCATCAAGCCAAATCCTAATACTTACTATGTGGTCTCGGATAGCATCACAAAAACAGTATTTTGGAATTTAAATAAACTACTACTACTGTTATATCTCTCACAATCCTAAAAATAAACCAGAATACCAATGTTCCAAAAAAGGCGACAAAACCACGCATACACATCCGTAACGATGGAATAGACACACATGATTGCTCAAATCCTTAACTTGAACAAGCTAAAGGTATAATATCTAAGGCGAACCTCACATTGTGGGGGTGGAATTTTGAGGGTTTTTTTGTGCAGAGAAAAGTAAGTGTCAAGTTCTTCTTCGAGCACTACACGTTAAATAATAAAAACATTAAAACATGAACATGAGAACATCAGCATATGAACCATTTTAGTTGTTTAATAATTACTTTCAAAGGCTTGAATGGAAACTGCTTCCGAATAGCTTCCAACTCTTTTTGGTATGTTTCATTCAGCTTGTCAAACATGTTAACAAAAAGCATGTCCACAAAATCCATAATCTGTACAAACAAATCCACTCATTAGATTTTTGTTAAAAATATTGAAATTTGAATACTATTATCATAAGTTGTTTGTACCTTGCCATAACGCTCTACAATTACTATTCAAGCATCAAGACCTGTGTATTCACACAAATGCCTGTGCGTATTGGAATCTTCAGCTCTAAAAATAGGAGCAACCATATATGCACGTTCAACATCACTACAATTAGCATTTGCTTGCGAAGTTGAGGCGATTGTACAATACATGCACTTTGATTTTTGTAATTAAGTTCAAAAACAGATGCTCCGCCTTCACTAGAGCCTGCTATCATCTTTGGAGTGAAGGTCTGGCGAAATTTTTCATTGTTTAAAAACTGGCTAAATAACTGCATAAATCATATAAAATTTTGTTCAGTTAACACTTAGATCGACATGAATAGTTCTTGATTCTAGAGGAGGTGAAATTAGATGAGAAGTCACACATTCGCCACTTGGTGCACAAGGGTAATAATCGCTTGATATGCTGGTGTTCGCAAATCCATAACTCTATGGTTCAAACGTGTGTCCTGATTAACACGAACAAACTGTTCTCCTGCCTGCATAAGTAAACTACCCATTATAATTATACAATGATGACTTAACAATAATCCAGTTTAAATTCGTAACATTATAATATACCTGTTCACTTCTAGAGGCATCTTCTAAAGAAAAATGAAGCATACTAGCTGTCCTATCAACACAATATATCTTCCTTACTTGTACTTCAACCTAAAGGATACAAATAATTTAGTTTACATTTTATATATTCTTGACAAAATATTAACGAGTAAAAAATTCTAGTTAAATAATTTAGAAACTATATTGCAGATCAAATAGTACTAAAAGAGCTTGTATTCGCCTACTTAGATGCACCAGTAATTGGCTTAGTGGGAAACTGAATAATTCCTTCAACATCAACAAATGACTCTATACTAATGCCTTTAGCATACTTAAGCATTTGAGAACTAACACCACCATTATTAGAATCAACTCTCAACACACATTTAACAGTACATCCACTTTGTCTCACAGTGAACGCCTGGCTTGCAGTCGTCCTCTAATTAAAACTGGACTAGCTATCAAGTCTTCTGATAACGAACTAACCGTTTTCCATACACGGCTAGTTTTCACATTTGATGAAAGTTGATCGAGAGGAATGTCACCATAGTTTGCAGCAAGGATTATATTTTTCTGCCATTACGGTCGTACCTGCTCCGGTTTCATTAGAAGACGATTAGTTAAGTAGTAACACCCCAAATTCATATATTTAAAATGTATATATAAACTACCCAATTCTTTTATAGTTAACACTTGAGCTATACTTGTTAGGTTTAAGAAAAGTTTTTATTGTTAGATGAATTGGTCTTTGTATAGTTTATAGTTTTATTAGTAATTATATTGTAATAAAGTCTATCTTGGTCAAAGTTAAGTAAAGTTGACCAAAGTTTGACTAAAGTTAGGAAAATAGAACAGGAATAGTAATAAGTATAAATACCTATCTAGGAGGGGTATTTACACAAGTCTTTACATTTGTAACTTCACTTCTCCCTCCCATTTCGATTTTCCCTTTTGGAATGAAAACTTTGAAAATAATGAAAAATACTCTCTAGTTCCTCTCCTCTTATTCTATAACTTTCTTATGATATCTACTATGCACACATGACATACAACAACTGATATCTATCGTCAGGAGAGATCTAGTGTGTGTTTCGTAGATCAAATTGTGGTTAACCGTTTCAATTTTCGATCAAGAAGCTTTCGTATCGAAGAATTTGTAGGTTTTGTAGAAACGCTAAGTGTTAGATTTATGATTTGATGAGTTTTTGATCTAAAAACGTTGAAATATAACTTTAGTAACCATCAATTTGTAGGTTTAATAACTAGTTTACGAAAAATAAAAGCTTAGAATGGAATTTGATCAAAAAAATATGGATTTGATAGCTTTCGTAATTCAGAAACTAGGTTTCGGTAACTGTTTTTAGGCGGGAAATAGCTTTCGTAAGACAGTTTTTGAGCTTTCGTATCATAATTGAGCTTTCGGTAACTGACATGCGTAAGTGTTTCCTAGCTTTCGTAAACCAATCTAGCTTTCATAAGACATTTAAGAGCTTTCGTAACAAAGAACTTAGTCAATTTAAAAAGATAGCATTGATATTATCACCTTAAACTGCTTAAAAATCAAATTGTTAGGTTTCTTATTAGTTTCATATCTGAGAATTCATGAAAGTAGAATGTTTCTTGAAAATTATGAAAGTAAGGGAAAATTTGGAATTTACGAAAGGTGGTTTCATATATTGGAGCTTTCGGTAACTGTTTGGTTACGTAAATTGTGGAGCTTTCGTATCTCTGGGGTTTTGTAACTATAGGTTTCGTATCAAGAGATTGGTTTTGGTTTCATACTTCAAGCTTTCGTAACACTGGTTTCATATGAGAGGTTTTGTATCACAGTTTCATAACTGAAGGTTTCGTAACTGAAAGTTTCGTATTTTAGAGGTTTTGTATTTCCAAAGTTTCGTAGCAGTGGTTTTGTATTACAGTGATTGAAACAGTTTCATACCATTGAGGTTTCATAAGACTTGGTTTCGTACACATAGGTTTCGTAACACAGCTTTCCTAATTGAAGGTTTCATAATTTAATTTTCATATTGGAAGGTTTCGTAACATTGTTTCAGAGGTTTCGTAATTCAGACATTGGGTTTCGTAACACTATTTTAGAGGTTTCATAATTCATACACTGGGTTTCGTAACACTGATTAATAGGTTTATATCTCATTCTTTGGGTTTTGTAACACAGTTTTAGAGGTTTCATATTTTCTAATCTTCGAAAATTAAGCTTTCGTATAAAAGCTTCTTGTTACTTAAACTTTAAAAAAATAATAACTGTTTTTAGGCGGGAAATAGCTTTCGTAAGACAGTTTTTGAGCTTTCGTATCATAATTGAGCTTTCGGTAACTGACATGCGTAAGTGTTTCCTAGCTTTCGTAAACCAATCTAGCTTTCATAAGACATTTAAGAGCTTTCGTAACAAAGAACTTAGTCAATTTAAAAAGATAGCATTGATATTATCACCTTAAACTACTTAAAAATCAAATTGTTAGGTTTCTTATTGGTTTCGTAGCTAAAATTTTACGAAAGTAGACGGTTTCTTAGAATTTATGAAAGTAAGGGAAAATTTGGAATTTACGAAAGGTGATTTCATATATTGGAGCTTTCGGTAACCGTTTGGTTTTGTAAACAAGGTTTCATATCTTCAAGGTTACATCATTCAAAGTGTTGTAATACAAAACATAATTTTAATTGCTCGTTGATTTCACGATTACAAGACTTTATCTCTTAAACGATCTAAGTTTGCATTGTAATCATTCGATACAACATGTCTGCTTCAAATCAACAAACTCTAGCTGACTCAGGAGCTAATGAAAGACCTCTAATGCTTGAGAAAGGGAATTATATTCCATGGGAGAGTAGGTTCAAAAGGTTTCTGGATAATAAGCTCGAAGAGGGGAGCGGATGTGGCATTCAATTGAGAAAGGACCTTGTGAGAGGCCAATGATTCCTAATCCAGATGATACTACGCAACAAATAATTAAACCACTGTCCAAAATGACTGAGATAAACAAGAAACAATACACTGTTGATGTTAAAGTCATGAATTATCTTCTTCAAGCAATGCCTAATGATATCTACAATTCAGTGGATGCGTGCAAAAATGCTAAGGAGATATGGGAACGAATTAAAAGGTTGATGTATGGTTCTGATGTTGCTAATCACATACGACACTCACGACTCATAGATGAGTTTGACAAGTTTACAACAAAGGAAGGAGAATTGCTAGAATCTGTGTATGAAAGATTGACAACGCTTGTCAATATTATGGATCATAATAATGTTTGTCCTATTCTAGTGTCAATCAACACCAATTTTCTCAATTTCTTGCAACCTGAGTAGAGCAAATATGTTACCATGGTTCGTCATAACTAAACAGGAGATACAGTTTCATATGATCAGTTGTATGATTCCTTAGTGCAATTCGAACCACATATCCAGGTATCTAAAGCAAAGAGAGCTACCAGGAATCATGATCCCTTAGCACTAATTACTCATTCAAATGCTTCTTCACAGTCTCATGCAAGTCATTCATATTCAAATTCACCACACCCATACTATGTCACATATCCTTCATTGGTTATTGATTATGAAGAAGATTATCAAGGGGAGTTACAAGGGGATTCTCAAGAAGAGAAGCTTACAACTTCAATGATGTTATTAGCTCGAGCAATCACCAGAAGTTCTCTACACCTACCAATGATCGTCTTCGTACTTCATCAAACACAAGAAATAAAGCTGTGAATCAGGATGGTAGAGTTGACATACAAACCAGGAATGCAGGGAGACAAAATAGGAATCAAGCATTTAATGTAGGAAATGAGAATGAGAAAAGTAATCAGGTTGTTCAGCGTGTTCCACGAACCGAGTCAAATCTGGGAAAGGCAAATGGTCAGTGTTATAACTGTAATGAAAAAGGCCACTATACTTGTGATGGTCAGAAACCAAGAGTTAGTGATGTAAAGTATTTTAGAGAACAAATGTTGTTAGCCATGAAAGATGAAGCCGAAAGCAACCTCAACGCTAAAGAGAATGATTTCAGCAACCTCAACACTGAAGAGAATTATTTCATGCTCGATAATTGTTTTGGAGATGAAATATTAGAAGAGCTTACAGTTGCAATAATCATGATGGCTCAAATTCAACAAGCTGATGACAATGCTGTGACTAAGCCAACCTATGATGCAAAGGCTGTCAGTAAGGTAAATGCTTCACACAAGGCTCATAAACAAGTGAATCATGTGAAACGTAAAACTATTATTCACGCATCTGATGATGATCAAATTGATTCTAGTATCATATTTGATGATCCTTATGTGGAAAATAATGGTGGTACATTTGAACATGATTCAAATGATCATGATGAGTATCATAATATTCAAATTCTGGCTTATAATGTTCAAAAAGACGTGAAAGAAAAAAAACGTCTTAAAACAATAAGCTTTAAAGAAAACAAGGGTTGTTCCAAAGGGACTTGCGAGTGTTAAGAATGGGTTAAAACATTTGAGTCAAAAACGGTTCAATGCTCAAAATATAAGGAAACATGTAAAGAGTTGGAACGTGAGATGCATGCTGATAAAGACACCATTGAGAGAATTTTGAAAGAAAAAGATAAAATTGAAAGTGATTTTTTCAAAATTGAAAAGGAAAAGATAATAATTCAACATGAAACTCAGTTAGCTAAAAAGGCTTTCAAAGAACAAGAAAATCAATATCTTGAAGATATTGTTGATCTCAAAGAGAAACTGAGTTCTCATGATCGAATTGTTTATAAAATGAGTCAATCAATTCAAACTATTTACATGCTTGGAAAGACACCAAATAAAGTTTATGATCCTTTTCTTAAAGCTGGGTTAGGTTATCAACATCCTGAACGCTCAAGAAAGCCATTGAAGCACAACAAAAAATGTATCATGGTGAAATGCTTTACAACAATAAATTAAAAATTGATTCACCTGATTTTGAGGAAACTTTAGAGGTCGCGAAAGAAAGTCGATTGAAAATGAGAAACAAATGGTTCAACTGAATTATAGAAAATTAAATGCTTTATGAAACATTTGTTTCTAAAAAAGAACCTTCTGTTAAACAAACATATTTTTCATTTCTTACCACTTCTAATGAATGTACTAAGTCAAATGAAGTCATGTCAGATGTATAAATTCCAAAAATGCCAAAAGAGAGCAAATTGTTAAAAATGTTTGAAAAAATGGGTTTAGTAATTGGCGACTTAAGGAAACGAATCAATTTCACTCTTTTAGAAGACACACAAAGGAGATGGATGTCTGACAGTCAAAATTCTTTAAGAGAGTTTTATAAAACTGATGTATAATAGATGTCAGTCTCTTTGTCACCCACACTCCCCCCCACCCCCCCCCCCCCCCCCCCCCCCCCCCCCCACCCCCACCCCCCCCCCCCCCCTGCCCATTGAAAGAACTTCAACAAGAACTCATTGAAGAAGTACATGAAATGTTAAATATTTTTGAATCAATGGAACAGACAGTTAAGGAAAAATCTCCAAAAGAAAATATTTTTCAAAACAAAAACGATCGACTTTTGGAAGTATCCGTGACAAGAGAAATTCGAGAATGTGTGTTGATTTCTGTTGCAGAACAGAAAAATGAGTTGTTAGAAAATGAAATTGAGAAAATTTCAAATGACTCCAAAGATATCCAAGCTAATTTACTCAAAAGAATCAAAATTCTCAAAAATGATTTTAAGCGATCCTAAGCTCAAAGTATTGATTTTGAACTTAAACTCCAACATCAAAAAGAGAAAATGGCTTATGATGTCTCTTGGAAGTCAAGATTGTCAACGTTGAATGATGAGAACGTGTTGCTAAAAACTCAAGTTGATTCTGTTGTTAAAGAAAGAGAAAATATCAAATTTGAATATCAAAAGCTTTTTAATTCAATAAAAGCAACATGGACTCAACATCAAAAAGAGGTTGATGAGTTAATTAAACATGTTAATCAAAAGACTTATGCTTATGGTGATGTGCTTTCTCACAAGCAAGATCTTTTATGACAATATCTGAACTCAAGAATAAGCTTAAAACCTTTGAAAAAGGGAAGGGTGTGAACACTAAGTTTGACAAATCTGCGACCTCAGGGAAACTTCTATGTGTAACACCATTGCCTAACAACATAGCAGTTCAGGCTAGGAAAGTTTCAAATCCAGAGGACAAAATAGATAGGTCAAAACCAGCCACTTTACATTCTACACAAAAAAAGGAGCAAAGTCAAAAACAGAATGTGAATGATATCGCAAGAGGAATGTATAGAATCACAAAAACAGAGACACACATGCCAGTTTCTAAAGCTAACATGAATGTTTCTAATTCTACAGGTGTAGAAAGTTCTAATAGTGTTAGTAGACCAAAGTCTAAGGACACTAAATCTAAGAATAGAGTCTTGAAGAACACTAATATTAAGAGCTCATCTGCACATGTTCAGAAGGTGTCAAGTAGTGTTAGTATAGATTCTAATAAGTGTGAAATAATGAATTCGACTATATGTCAATCAAACGCAAGTGTATTAAACACCAAGACTGTAAATGCTGTTAATGACGGTTCGAATATTGTTTGTGTTTCTTGTGGTAAAGATGTGTTTATGCTTTCTTATGAAAAATGTGTTGCTCATTATGCTTTGTCTAAAGATTCTAAGGTATGTTTGGTAGAGGGAATTAGAGGAAGAGAAATGGAATTGATTTCATTTCCATTGTTTGGTTGGTAGAGAAAGAAAAAAGGTGGAGATTTGAATTTCTTAGGGAGTTGGCTCCTTTGTAATTTTCATTTCTTCATTTCCATCATAATTGGTGTGGAAACCATTTCACTTGTGAGAATTCATTTGAGCCACAAAACAAAAGAGATTTATTTACGTTTTGACTTTTTAGCTCGCCTTGTTAAATATTTGCATGACCCACTCCTCGTCTTTTGTTTTATTTCTCGTGTTTAGCCTTTTAATTTTTTTATATTTTCTTAAATTTATTTAATGAGTTCTTTTGGTCGTGTTTTTTTAAGTTATTTGTATTCACGTGAATGATGGATCGTTGATTACAAATTGTGTTTATTGTAAATTATATATTTTAATAAAATATTTTGAAAAAAAGTTTTGATTATCATAGTATAATCTTTTTCTATTTAAATCTTTTTAAAAGGAAAAAAAGGTAAAAGATTTACGTGATTATTTTTTATTTTAATTCTCTGACGCTACCAAATAGTGGAATTCAATAAACTTCTCACTGGATTTTATTTCTAAGAAATCTTGTTCTCTGCTTTATTTCTAATCTCTGAAATTCTCTCTACCAAACGTGTCCCTAGGGTAAAAAGATCCTTATTCACTACTCCCGTAGCAACAAAATCTAAGAATTTAGGAGCTACTTCTGTAGTTGCGAAATCTAGATTAAGTGTTGCTAAAACCCCAACAGCAACAAATAAGGTCTCTAGTGCATTATCACTATCCCCTGATTCTAGTCAAAGTAGGACACTTAGCAATTACATGAAAAATAAAATTGCAACAAGCCGAAAGTGGCAGAAATGGGTTGAATACCAACCATGTTTTAATTGGACACCCAAAAGCAAAATTGCACAATCAACACCTAGTGTATCAAAGAGTAGTACTAGTGTTCGAACAAAATCCAAAACACTAGTAGCCACTCAGAAATGGGTTGCCAAACTATCTACTCTTCCATCTGCATTTGTTTCATGTGATGCAGGTGATCCAACTCGTCCTTTGGATTGTTGATAGTGGGTGCCCAAAGCATATGAATGGCAATCTAAAACTACTAAGAAATTTTGTTGAGAAATTCATGAGGACAGTCCGCTTCGGGAATGATCACTTCGCAACAATCACTGGATATGGAGATTATGTTCAAGGCAATCTTACGATATGTCATGTATACTATGTTAAAGGCCTAGGACACAACTTGCTTTCAGTTGGACAATTTTGTGATGGAGATTTAGAAGTAACCTTTCGTTCAAACACTTTTTATGTTTGGAATTTGGAGGGTGATGATTTGCTTACCGGTTCTCGTGAATTCAATCTCTACACCATCTCCATTTCTGAGTTGGCGGCTTCTTCTCTAGTATGCTTAATGTCCAAAGACACATCAACAAAATCCTGGTTATGGCACCGACGGCTTTCTCATTTGAATTTTGATACCATTAATCAACTCACGTCAAAAGATCTAGTTGATGGGCTCCCAAAAATTAAGTATCATAAAGATCACTTATGTTCAGCATGTGAGCAAGGAAAAAGCAAGAAATCTTCATTTCCATCCAAATTGGTTCCTAGCACAAAATCCAAACTCAAATTACTTCATATGGATTTGTGTAGGCCAATGAGGGTAGAAAGCATCAATGGCAAGGAATATATTCTAGTGATCGTCAATGATTATTCTCGATACACCTGGGTATACTTTCTTCGTACCAAAGATGAGGCTCCAGATATGATCATCAATTTCATTAGTCAAGTTCAACGGAATCTAAAGGCTCAAATTCTGAAGATCCTAATTGATAATGGAACTGAGTTCAAGAATGAGAAATTGCGGTCGTTATATGCAAAGCTAGGCATTGTTCATCACACTTCAATAGCTCGAACGCCTCAACAAAATGGTGTTGTTGAATGACAAATTCGTACACTAGTTGAGGCTGCACGCACAATGCTTATCTTTTCAAAAACTCTAGAATTTCTTTGGGCTGAAGCTATTGCTACTGGTTGCTTTACTCAGAATCGCTCTATTGTACACACTCGGTAAAACAAGACTCCTTATGAGCTGATTCGAGGGAGAAAACCCAATGTTCAATACTTTTATGTGTATGGATCTCTGGTGGGATTAAAAGCCTTCTTGAAATTACTGCTGATAAGGTTTGTGTTACTGCTGCTAAGCAAAAGTTAGTGTTGTTCATTAACTTTAATGAAAAATATGCTAAGTAGTTAGTGCTGCTAGTATAAAGTTAGTACTAGTAGTTCACAGTTACTACTTCTAGTATAAAGTTAGTACTGCTAGTATAAAGTTATGACTGCTGGTGAAGATTGAAGAAAATATTCTAAGTAGTTACTACTGCTTGTACACAGTTAATGCTGCTAGTGTATAAGTTACTACTGCTGGTGTTCAGAATTAATGTTGCTGGTACAAAGTTACAACTGCTTAAAGATTAAGACTACTGAAAGAGTTTCTACTGTCAGAGAAAGGATAAAGACAAAAGAAAGGATAAAGATCGTTTGGAGAACAAGATTACTTACGTGATAAGTATTAGTTATTTATAGAATAGATCATAGAGAATATTATAAGTCTTAGAAATATATTGTAAATCGACTAGGACTCCTTGGTGTATAAAAGGAGGTCCTAGGGCATATAAATTATTATTACAATTATCTTTTTTTATATCGTTATAGCTTCAAGGTTTTGTAACCCTAATACTAGTTAGAGTATTCATATTAATATATTGAAGTTTTGTTTGTTAATCTGCGTGTTCATTAAAATTACTATTCTATTGCATATTCTTCTTATTGATCAAAGATTAGATTCCGCATAATCTTTGATATATTTTACAAAGTTTCTATCATAGTTGTGTTGGATTTATCTAGCATAACTAAACCTTACACAAGCTAAAGAATTCAAGATCTACTTAAGTGGGATCAACAAGTGGTATCAGAGCTTCTTGTTGAGAAGCTTTGAATAAGAAGAAACTGCTTTTACACACAAGGTCTATTTGTTACAAAGAGATGGATCAAGACTCAGCACATATGGCGGCTGCATCAAAAGTGCCTATGCTCAAACCAGGTGAGTATGAGCTTTAGAGGATGAGGATGGAACATTACATCCAGATGATTGATTATTCTCTATGGAAAGTCATAGAGAATGATATTGTACCTCCAATAACAAAAATTGTTGAAGGTGTTGAGACTACAATTGCTCCTACAACTGCTGAAGAAAAGGCACAAATGAGGTTAGAGTTAAAGGCAAGATCCCTAATGAACATCAATTGAAGTTTAACTCTATCAAAGATACCAAGTCATTGCTGCAGGCTGTTGAGAAGAGGTTTGGAGAGAATGCTGCTACTAAAAAGACTTAGAGGAATCTTCTAAAGCAGCAATATGAAAATTTTACTGCATCTAGCTCAGAGGTGTTAGATCAAACCTTTGATAGGCTTCAAAAGCTCATCAGTCAGTTGGAGATTCATGGTGAAAGTATCTCACAAGAAGATGTGAATCATAAGTTCTTAAGAAGTCTGTCAC
The DNA here is from genome assembly GCA_026074375.1 of Tanacetum coccineum. Taxonomy (NCBI): domain Eukaryota; kingdom Viridiplantae; phylum Streptophyta; class Magnoliopsida; order Asterales; family Asteraceae; genus Tanacetum; species Tanacetum coccineum. Next base: position 661 of record BQNB010094357.1, on the reverse strand, counting down.
TAGAATGAAACACACATACCATTGTGTGGAGGAACAAGCTTGAGATAGATACATTAAGCTTGGATGATCTTTACAACAACCTGAAGACCTATGAACCAAAGGTCAAAGGGACATCAAGCTTAAGTACAAATACATAAAATGTAGCATTTGTGTCCTTAAATAGCACTAGCAGTACAAATGGAGTAGTTAATACTACTCATGGTGTTACAACTGCTAGCACTCAAGCTACTGCTGTTAACTCAACAATAATTGACAACTTGAGTGATGTTGTCATCTGTGCTTTCTTTGCAAGTCAATCAAATAGTCCACAACTTGACAATGAGGACTTGCAACAAATTAATCCTGATGATTTAGAAGAAGTAGATTTAAGGTGACAGATGGCTATGCTAACAATAAGGGCAATGAGATTCTTGAAGAATACTAGAAGGAAGTTTTTTGTGAATGGTACTGAGACTATTGGGTTTGATAAGTCCAAGGTGGAGTGTTACAACTGCCATAAAAGGGGACACTTTACAAGGGAGTGCATGGCTCCAAAGAACCAAGAAAACAAGAATAGGGAGATCACAATAAGGGTTATGCCAGTGGAGACAACTACTTCTAATGCTTTGGTATCTTGTGATGGTTCTGGTTATGATTAGAGTGATCAAGCAGAAGAAGGTCC
>BQNB010094356.1:0-26142 GCA_026074375.1 Tanacetum coccineum | reverse complement strand
ACAGTATAATGACCTTCCGATTTCTCCGAAATGAGGCGTCGGCTCTCTGTTGATGAGACCCCTGCATAAGACCTGCTAACTCTAAGAGATGGCTTCTTAAGTGGCTTCCCTAGTACATTTGAAGAAGTATGAGGACTCTGTCTTTCATCAGATATCTGAGTCATCATGTAACTAAAGTCAGCCATCAGTGGCCATAAAATCCCTCAAGTTACAATGTATTGAATAAGTCATTATGTAGCAACCACGGGTGTCAAAAAAGCCGACCCGGCCCGAACCCGGACCCGAATAAGCCTATTCGGGTCGGGTCACTCGAGTCAATAATCTTATTCGGGTCAACCTGGATAACCCGAGTTCTAAATAGGGTCGGGTTAGGGTATGTTTTTTTAGTCTCGACCCGAATTGACCCAACCAGACCCGAACCCGACAAACCCGACTCGACGAACATTTTTACTTTGTAAACATATTGAAGTAAGCAAATTTTGTAATCATTTTACTCATATTCGGGTTGACCCAACCCGAATTGACCCGACCCAAATTGACCCGAACCCGACTAACCCGAGTTCTAGATAGGGTCCGCGTATATTATTTTTTTACCCTCAACCCGAATTGACCCGAACCCGATCGGGTCAACCCGGCAACACCCCTAGTAGCAACGAAGTCTGAAGTGTGACTCGCTGGAATACTAACAATAATACCCCTTGTAATTTTTCAGGGGTACTTTTATTTAAATCTCATCTTAAGTAAAATTAACTAAAAACCAAGCTTTGATAATGAATACTGAGAAAAGAAATGCAATATGTACTATTCTGTGCTCACTCCTTATAATAAATGCGGTGTAATTTCTTTTTACCATGTCCAGGGTTATATCATTGGTATATTTTTATAGAAAAAATTGCATATTTTATTGAAAAAATCAAACGCATATTCTACAATGGTGAGAAAGAAATTATATTGCATATAGTGGTTAACTAAATATATGGTACATTGGTGAAACTTGCTATATATTTAAAACATTCTGATAGTGCAAATATTATGATATTTAACCTACACATTCTCCTTTGTTTTGATAATGACAAAATATATATAACTTGTAATGTAATATATAACATTAAATGTACAAGTTACTCGTTATCATATATTGTCTCAACATACATTATCACATCTCGACGTCTCGAGTCTTCGTATGTTACAACACAGGTTCGTACATGTTTGTTATGTTTCATTATGATCAAACCTCATTTCACATTTTGCATCTACAAGTACTTTATTTAAACAGGTAAACGCAACTAAACTTTTTATTTTACATACACAAGTTTACTTAAGTAAAAATAAAATACAAAATGGATTTTACATCATGCATGACATCATACATATAGTTGACCTTTATGTATTGTCACATCATATCTTTCCAAATCTAGCCATAATCTTTGAAGATTGCATAAGATTTTATAATATTTTTATCCCAAAATCCGAATTTGGTTACTGTAGGCAGGTTCCCTTCAGGAACACTGGCCGGTTCCATTCTACAATGGAACCGGCGAAACCGGGCTACAGTGCTAAAATTTTGCCTATAAATAGCAAGCCAAATCTCACAATTTTCTTATCCCTTTCACACATACTTTCTCTCTAGTTTCCAGCCCTTTAGATATGTAAGAACACCTTCATTAATCATTTTTATTTTTGCATATGATCATAATGCTTTAACATTCATTTTGTTGTAAGCATACTTTTATGATGATCCACCAAAGCAAGCTTTGAAGATCTTGCCATTTTCATCCACCACTAAGCATACCCATATGTAGATCTATAAGATTGGAGATCTCATCATCATCATCCTTTTGAAGGTTTCCTAACATTGGAAGTTCATTTAGATTAGGCATTCAAATTCATTAGACACATTTGTCTTGGATCATCATCACATACACATTTGTATCATCTCTTTGTATCATTTGATTTAGACTAGATGGTTTATGTGTTTGTGCCATAAAACACAAGGTTTGTTATGTTGGGCCATAAAACATAACGCGGTTTTGGGTTGGTTCTACCCTTTGTGTAAGAACCCGGTATTTAGCTTTGTACCGGATAAAGTGTAAGCAACGATGGGTTGGTTCTACCGGTGTTAGGACTCGGTATTTAGCTTAGTACCGGATAAAGTGTAAGCAACGTTGTGTAAGGTTTTCTCCGCCAAGAAGGGAGCTTGTTGATCTAGTAAAGTAACTCTCGAGTTGGGTACTCGAGGAGTTAGAGTCGGGCGGAGAGGAGTCGTGACGAACCACTATATATCATCGTTGTTCGGTTTTGTCTTTTATTTTATTATCGCTTCTATATATTTTATGCTTGTGATTGTGTTGTGATTTGATGTTTATAATTATGTTGTGTCAACTTGGTTATTCTATGCTTTCATATAGTCATAAATCATATTTGGTACTTTTCATATTACGTCGCGATTGATCAGGGATTTGATACAAACGTTTTTTAGATTTTAATCGGAAACGTATTCACCCCCCCCCCCCTCTACGTTTTCCACAATTGGTATCAGAGCCATGTGACTCTAGTTTTCAAAGCAAATGGTTTTCAAAACCGAGTACGATCCATGTATCAAATTTTTTCGAAAAGCGGAACTTAATATGAAAAGTATGTCATTGCTTTATACTTAGAAATCTTGATTCGTGAATATCGTTGTTATACAAGCTTGAATAATGTCTAAAATTATTAATATAAGTTCCACCTTAATGCCTAAAAGTGTTAAACCTTTTTTATGTCGGGTCGAAAAATATGGTTTTTGTAATAATCTTTCAAGACGGGTGCGGTTCTGTTCATTATTAAAGGCGGTTTTGTTCGTTATTAAAGTCAATTTTGTTCTGGTGAGCCAGTTCTACAGAAACTTTTTTCAGATTTTTGATCAACTTCAAAAGGTCATAAAAACTTAACCGTAAATCCGTACAAGTCGTGCCACCTATCGTTTCGAAGATAATTGAGTATAGTTTCTAATAAAGTAGGTTAGAGGTACTGATTATAAGTTTAAGTAAGTCGAATTTGCAAAATACCACAAAGTGTCCTTCAAGTTTCGTATTAACATAGAAACTCAAGACGCCACAACACGTTTTATATACATCATGTGCATTACATAATCAAATGGAGAAAGTAGCTTAGCAATCCAATTTAACCTGAATACTAAGTCCGGTGCAACGCACAGGTGTCGGCAAGCCTCGTTATTGATAATATTCATATGTATTCTTTTTCTTGGCTTAAATTAAAGGGATATATGTCTTGTAGCTAGGTAGATTGGTTAAAAACTCTTACGTGCTCCCTCCGTTCTATTTTAATTGGGCTCATTACTATTTTAGTTTGTCCCAAAAATTTGTCCACTTTGTTAATTAAGATGTTTATGTTTATTAAATTTATTTTCGGAACATATTTAAAGGAGATATATGTTATTCCTAGGTTGATTTATCAAAAACGAGCAGCTAAATCACGTTTTCATTATTCGGACTCTAAAGCAATTTGATGTAAAACGACATTCCTGACAACTTTTTAGTTTTGACCGAGACCCGAAAACAGTCAGAAGGTGACTGAAATGCCCTCGCAAGATTTTAGAATCAAGAACGAGTACCGGCACAAAAATAATTAAATTACATTTAATTATCACGTTTTATTAAATAAGAATATTTAATAAATTATTTAACATTTTATTCAGTGACGTTTGTTGAAGACGCAAATATTCGAGTAAAAGGATCATTTTACGGACAGGTTTATCAGAAATATACAAAATAAATAATAAACGTTTTAAATAAATTTTATAGAACGTTTACGAAAATTAGTCGAGTGAATACTCATTTTTATCAGAAAAATGATTTAGAAAACAATGGCGAAAGTTTCGTGCGTTGAATCATCCGTTAAGTCGCTCAAACGAGTCCCGAACCGATAGTTATCAAAACTATACTAAAAATTTACAAAATGAACCCTAGACTATTGGGTATTATCATTTCAAGTTATAAATTTTATTATATATATAAAATTTATATATTAAATTTTCATTTCCATCCCAACTTATACACACACACATTTATAATACTCTCTCCCCCACCATATTTTCCGGCCACCGCCGGCCACCACTCGACCACCGCCGCCGCCGGCCGCCGGAAAACTTTTCCGGCGAGTTTTCCGGCCAACACCAAATATGTTCCTCATCACCGGATCTACCCGATCCCCCAACACACGCGCCTCCACGCGCCTTTCCCCCCTCCGGCTGTCTCAGCCGCGTCGTCACCACCACCCACTCATCGCCACGCCACAGCCACACCACCACCGTCATCATCATCATTATAATCATCATGTCCATGCCATCATCACCATCATCACCTCATCGTCACCACCACCTCCTCGTCATCACCACCTCCTCGTCATCATACCGACACCACCACTGCCGTCATCACCACCACGCACCATCACCTCTACCCACGCCAAGCACCACCGCGACAACCTCCTCGAGGGTGCGTCGGGTGGTGGTAATAGCACCGAGGGTGCGTTTGTTTCGCGTGTAACAGCCACGAAGGGCGTGTTTGTTTTTGGTCATTAAACCGACCAAGGGGTGCGTTGGGTTTCGGGTAAAGCGCTAGGGGTGCGTTTGGCTGTTTACAACAGCCGAGAGTGCGTATGGTTGTCGAGTTTGGCTGTCAAAACAGCCGGGGAGGGATGTCGGGTTGGGTTTGTAACGAAAAAGGTGGGTTTGGGTGGCAGCCGCCACCGGGGGTGTCGGGTTGGCTGTGGGACAGCCGGGTATAGCCGGGGGAAGCGATGTCAGGTTTGGGTCTCAAACCCAAGGGGTTCGTTGGTGCGTGGGTTCACCGCCAAAGGGTGCGTTTGGTTTGTATTAACATAACCGAGAGTGCGTTTGGTTTGAGTTATCACGAAAGGGGTGTTTGGTTTGGGTGGCAGCCGCCACCGGGGGTGTCGGGTTGGCTGTGGGACAGCCGGGGAAAGGGATGTCGGGTTTGGGGCAGCGGGCACATAAGGGTGTGTTTGGTTTCGGGTTAAAGTACCAAACGGGTGCGTTTGTCGACCACAACAATATAGGAGTGTTTGTGTTGCGGTTTGGCAAATTAGAGTGCGTTTGGTCTTAACCCATAAAAGGGGTGTCGGGATTGTGTTGACACCGAAAAGGGTGAGTTTGGCTTTGCACCACAAAAGTATTTAGATTATTTCGTTTAATTTTATCGAATTAATTAAATGTGATGAAATCTATTGAAACTTGCGACGTCTAAGTATAATATGTATTAATATTAAAACGAGATTGATATTAATCTATAAGCCATAAGAGACACATTTTAGATAAGTTTTTGAGTTAAAAACGGACTTTGGCGCGTTTTTGTAACGGTACATTGTGAGCAGAAAACGGAACATGGGATTCGGGATTCGAGATTTTGAAAAGTCAGACTTTAGTTTACAAAATATAACAAATTATATTTTTACGGACGTTTTGATATAAAACGGGACTTTTAACTCCCAATAACGAAGAAACTGGAGTGAAATCGGAATATACACTTTAGTAGAAAAATAGGTTATTTTTAATATATATTAAATCTGACAGATTTATTAATTAAATGATTTGAGCACTTTCGAGTCCGTTTCGGCCTTCCGGCGAAACACGAAAGTTGTTCGTAATGACGTTTTACTTTGCCGCGAGGCTTGTCAGCTTTAAAATTAAGATATATCGGGTCAAAACTAAAGGTCAACGTAAAAGTCAACGGATATTTTAATTAATATTAATACATTACGAGTACGATTTTGAGTGATAAAATGAGGTCGGTTAATATATTATTTCAATTAATAGTTTTAAGACCATTGTTCGGTTCTAAAAATAGAAGGTCTAAAAATAGTAACTTTCTGTAAATATTCGAGATAAGTTATGATTGGACGGAAAATAGTATATATACATATAATACACTAAGGGTTAAGGTTTAAAGACGCGCAAGTGGATTTCTCATCACATGTATGTATGTATACACATAAAAATATGTATGATTTTGTCGTTACGATGTACGCATCGTTGATCGTATTTAATACGTGTATTATAATCGAGCGACATAATTATAGGTCGTGGTCGAGATCGTTGCAGATTCGGTTGTGATTTATTTGGATTATTTGATCGTGGTCTTTGATCAAGGTGAGTTCATAGCCCCATGTTTTACAATTATTGATTTACAAGTTTTGGGGTGAGAAACATGCTTTGTTTTACAAATTGGACGCAAGTGTACATTTTATCATGATTATGTGTTTACCTAAGTAGCGAGAACCCACAATGCCCATGAATCATGAACTGTTAATTTCTTGTTTGGAAGCGCGAGTGTTATAAATAGATCTATTTGGGATTGACCTCCCCGTTCGGGTGACTAGCTATCACTGGGAATGAACGTTATAGCATGTCGGATGTTGGATGTTACAGGTTGAACATCATCACGGGCAATGTAGGCAATATTTATGTATTGTATTCATATATGTCGAGCTTCGGTGTCATGAGCTTAGGTAAACATAATTACATTCTGTGATGGTTGCATGGGATGCATGTCCACAGGGAAAGTCTTGCGGTCCTGGATTATACATTTATATAAACCTATGAATTCACCAACTTTATGTTGACCTCTTTAAGCATGTTTTTCTCAGGTTTAGGTATGAAGATAGTTTGGATGGGACGGAACGCGGATATCAAGAATGAAGGCTCGGTGAACATATGTTTATAAATTAATGAAACATTTTTGAAATAAAGTCGTGATATGACTTGTATAGTTTGGGACCTATCTTGTGACTCTGATTCTCTTTTAAACTAATGAGATGAAATTTGTTAATAAACGTATTTTTGGCATTTACTAGGACTCGTGTGCATGTATTATGAAGTAGCACCCCAAATGTATTATTCCGCTGCGTATCGTATTTTGGGGGTGTTACAGATTGGTATCAGAGCTCGAGTTGTAGCGAACTAAGTCGTTTTTCAAACTTGGACTACAACTGATTTTGGAAATTTTGTCACGAGTCGTTCACCGATGTCCGATATCCGCGCGTGCGTTGGTCCCGATCCTTAGATGCTTTATGTGGTATACTTGATTGCATATTATGTGTGTAGCAAGCGGGTGACACTTGGTATAAGTGGTAATTATATATGTGTATATATATACAGTGCATCCGTTCTATGGTATACGGATTTATACATACTTTACTTTTGAAAATGATTACGGATTAGCTTAAGTGGATTGAACCGATGGGTACATATTCATAAATGTCCGGATGATCCTTGGAGGGGACATCTGCGATGGGCGCATAGTGCATCGGTTTCATGAACTTAGAGTAATGGTAATCATGGTTTTATACACACGTGTATGTGTACGTTGCCTTGAATAAAGTGACAATACATATTTTGGACGATTGCGGTCCGGATTCATACATATATATACAAAGATGAGTACATAGATTTTCTATGGGATAGACGAACACTAGAACCCTGTCGAGGTATGGTGGGTTGGGACAAAGCTAAGAGCTCAACACGCTCGATCGAGTCAAAATTTATTCTTATTCTACCCAGCAGGAAAGTCAACATTGTGACAAAACACTTATTTTATTTTTGAATTTTTTTTTTCATTTTTTTGGTATTTTGGTGTTAAAATGGGGTTACGTGAAAACAACGTCTGCAGGCACAATCAAATCCGAATAGATCCCCTCATACATAGAATTTTAACATAGTCCTCGATGTTTTAAGAAGGGTTTCTACTATTCTAAGCCGTTATTAAGTATGCTCAAAGATAAACGTTAGTCGATAAGATTTAGGATATTGGATTCCCATAGTCATGCTAAGGATTTGAAACTCGAGTGAACAAAGGACAAAACCACGAGCACGAGAGTCTTCATAATTCGGGGCAATCCTGGACACACAACACAAACCACAAAACACGAGAAAAGAAGAGGCGAACCTCCTCACGTCACACTTATTCATTACTACTATTAGGATAAGCATGGGTTACCACCCACGAAGCGCTTGTTTATTAAAGAGTCACTAAGCTTGACTTGTCCCCGAATTTAGTTGTCCGGGGAAGGTTTGGAGATCCAGGACAACCATGGGTGGTATGTCCCCTCCAAAATAGTATTTGAGTCTATGACCGTTCACCTTGAAGTTTGGCCCGTCGGTTTGAGATAACTCGACGGTACCATAAGGGAGAACTTGAGCAACAGTGAACGGTCTGGTCCAACGAGTTTTGAGCTTGCCCGAGAAGATCTTTAATCGAGAATTGAAGAGAAGCACTCGATCACCAACGTTGAAAACGCGATTCTTAATCTTGGAGTCATGGATCTTCTTCGTTTTCTCTTTGTAGATTAAAGAGTTCTCGTAGGCTTAATCCCGGAGTTCATTTAATTCATTCAATTGAACTTTTCGGTGATCACTCGTGGTCTTAAGGTCAAAATTGCAATGTTTCAAGGCCCAATAGGCCTTGTGTTCAAGTTTGATAGGAAGATGACAAGCCTTTCCGTATACTAGCTTATATGGAGTGCACCCGATGGGTGTCTTGAAAGAGGTACGGAAGGCCCACAAGGCATCATCTAACTTATCGGACCATGAAGCACAGTTTTCACCTACGGTCCTTTCCAAGATACGTTTTAAACCACGATTGGAAACCTCAACTTGCCCACTTGTTTGTGGGTGATACGTGGTGGAGAGACGGTGAGTAACTCCTTATTTAAGCATGACCTTTGCAAATTGGTCATTGCAAAAGTGGGTACCGCGATCACTAATGATAGCACGAGGGGTCCCAAATCGGGCGAAGAAATATTTTAAAATTTTGCAAACAACTCGGACGTCATTGGTTGGGAGCGCTTTCGCTTTAACCCATTTCGACAAGTAATCGACGGCCACGAGTATATACTTGTTCCCTCGTGAAGACGGGAACGAGCCCATAAATTCGATGCCCCACACGTCAAAGATCTCGCAAACTTAAATTGCATTTTAGGGCATTTCATCTTTTTACAAGATTTTTCCTTGACGTTGACAAGCGTCACACCGTGTGACCAAGTCATGGGCATCTCGGTAAATACTCGGCCAATAAAATTCAGAATCAAAGACTTTTTAACGGTGTAGTTGGCACCATGATGTCCCCCGGTGGGTCCATTATGGCAAGCCGTGAGGATATCAACGGCTTCTTGGCCGTGAACACATCGTCTAATTACTTGATTCGCACCAATTCTAAACAAGTAGGGGTCGTCCCAAAAATAATGCTTCATATATTTGAAGAATTTTTTCTTTTGTTGGGACGACATCCCTTTCACAATAAAATTCCCCGCATGGTAGTTTGCAATGTCTGCAAACCATGGGGTACTAGAATCACCACGAAAGGTAACCATACCAAGACTCTCGAGAGGAAATGTTTCGGTAATTTCCTTGTTTTCGAGAACATCTTGGTGGGGATTTTCAAGTCTTGATAAGTGGTCGGCCGCGAGATTCTTTGCACCTTTTTATCACGAATAATGACATCAAATTCTTGGAGTAGGAGAATCCACCGGAGCAATATCGGCTTACCATCTTGCTTGGCAAGAAGATATTTGAGAGCCGAGTGGTCCGTATACACTACGGTCTTCAACAAGACTAAATAAGGCCGGAATTTCTCAAAAGCATACACTACGGCTAATAATTCTTTCTTCGTCGTAGTGTAATGTGCTTGAGCATCCGTCATGGTCTTACTAGCATAGTGTATAGGCTAAAAATGCTTGGTCTTACGTTGCCCCAAGACTGCTCCTACCGCGTAATCACTAGTATCACACATAATATCAAATGGTAGGTCCCAATCGGGGACAACTAAATCGGAGCTTCGTTTAACTTCTTCTTAAGTGTATTAAATGATTCAATACATTCTTTCGAGAAGATGAAAGGGGTATCTTTTTCAAGAAGATGGGTCATCGGCCGGGCTATTTTAGAAAAGTCTTGAATAAATCAACGATAAAACCCAGCGTGACCTAAAAAAATTCGAATGCCTTTAATGGAAGTCGGATGAGGGAGTTTAGCTATAACATCAACTTTAGCTTTGTCGACCTCAAGCCCGGACTTTGAAATCTTATGTCCTAGAACAATGCCTTCTTTTACCATAAAATGACATTTCTCCCACTTTAGAACTAAATTAGTGTCTTCACACCGTTTGAGCATTTTGTCTAAATAGGAGAGGCATGAAGAGAAAGAATCCCCGAATACCAAGAAATCGTCCATGAAGACCTCCATTGTTTCCTCGATCATATCGTGGAAAATGGCGATCATGCACCTTTAGAACGTGCCCAGAGCATTACATAAGCCGAAAGGCATACGTCGGTAGGCAAACGTCCCATAAGGGCAAGTGAAGGTGGTCTTCTCTTGGTCTTGCGGGTCTATAGGAATTTGAAAATATCCCGAGAAACCATCTAGAAAACAATAGTATTCGTTTCCCGCGAGTCTTTCAAGCATTTGGTCCATAAACGGTAACGGGAAATGATCTTTACGAGTGGCATCATTTAACTTTTGGTAGTCAATGCATACACGCCATCCCGTAACTAATCGAGTAGGTATCAACTCATTATCTTCATTTTCAATTATGGTCATACCACCCTTTTTAGGCACACAATAAACGGGGCTAACCCACGGGCTATCAGAGATAGGATAAATCAATCCGGCATCAAGGAGTTTGATAACTTCCTTTTTGATAACCTCATGAATTTTTGGGTTCACCTGTCTTTGATGTTGAATTGCCGGTTTAGAGTCATCCTCCATTAATATTTTGTGAGTACAAAATTGAGGGTCAATGCCCTTCATATCAGAGATTTTCCAAGCGATGGCACGCTTGTGTGACTTTAAAACCTTTAGAAGTCGGACCTTCTCATCTTTTTTTAAGTTTTTAGCAATTATGACGGGTAGTTTATCGGTACCCTCCAAAAATGCATACTCAAGATGAGAAGGTAGATCCTTGAGCTCAAGCTTCGGAGGATCATCAATAGAAGATTTTACGATTTTAAGTTCCTCAACATGAAGTTCTTTTGGAGGGAGGGGAGATGATGGATCATCGTTTAATAACTTCTCGAGTAGAAGAAGGTCTCCCTCCGGATCAAAGTTGTCATCATCAATTCCCGGTGGAATTGAATCATTTGTAAGACAAGCTTCAATTTCTTCCAAAATGAAGTCTCCTTCCTCAAAAGGAGTGAGAGAGGGGGAAGAAGTAGAAATGATAGGATCTAAAGATGGAGTGGGATTGCCACTCGTAGAATTATCAAGGAATCTGATCACTTCTTGAGCATACTCCTCACAAGCTACGTCGATGACATCGATTCGATTAATCGACACAGCATCATTGTAAGAGTATCTCGAAGTTTGACCAACTTTGAATGTTACGGCTTCATCATCATGGCGGAGAGTTAATTCTTCACCGTAAACATCAATCAAAGCTCGTCCGGTCCTCAAAAAGGGTCTCCCGAGAATTAAGGGAACCCGAGGATCGACAACATAATCAACTACTACGAAGTTCGTTGGAAAATGGAACTTTCCTACTTTCACAAAGACATTTTCGGCAATGCCGGCAGGTCAAGTGGTCGATCGGTCCGCAAGCTCAAGAATCATTTGCATAGGAGTAAGTTCGGGGAGTGAGAGCTTCTTCCATATGGAGAAAGTCATCAAGTTGATGCTTGCACCGAGATCGGCCAAGGCCAAGCATTCATCTAACTCCGGAAAATAACATAGAATGAGAAACTTGTCGGGGTCTCTAAGTTTTTCAGGAAACTTTTTGAGGATAACCGCCGAACAATTTTCATTCATCGATGTGGTGGTGGCTAATTCAAACAATTTTTCTTTGTTATTAAGGAGACTTTTAAACATTGTAGCAAAACTTAGCATGAGAAAAAGAGCATTCGTGAAACTAAGCTCGAAATGAAGTTTCCTAAAAATCTCTATAGAATATTTCAAAGCGAGTGATTCATCTTTTTCACAGAGCTTTTGTTTGTTAGCTTCTTGATGGGTTGGTATCGGTCGGTTTAGGTTAGGCAGTAACACAGGTCATCATATTTGAATTTGAGTTGGACACCAGAGTTGGATGTTTTTGGGTACTTAGAGCACAGTATCCTTTGTCACTCAGGGTTCTCATTCCACACTTAGGAAGGGGGAGAAAAAAGAAGATGGGGGTAGAATTGGGGGTCCATCATAAGAAATGCCACTTCGGGTGGTGATTGCTTTCAAATCACCTCTCAGGTTAGCAACGATGTTTTCGTAAGTGAACTCGAACCTCTGAAGTAGAAGGCGGTTTTCCATTTGCATGAAGTGCCCAAACCATGTTCTTAAGCCTCTATGTTAGAATTTGTTAAATGAGGTCATTTGGGTTTGCTTGTTTTTCATTATAGCATCATTTAACCTTCATGTAGTTTGAGATATCATATAGTCGTCACAACTGTGGTGGATGAATTCTAGAGCTTGATAAGCCAGAGCTTGATAATTTGGGTTTCCTTGATTAATTCCTCTGTTTTGATTGTAACCTTGATTGTATCGGGTTTGATTATTTTGCACATTCGGTTGAGCAAAACCCGATGGTCGAATTTGGCTAGCTACACTTTCAGGATGAGCAAATGTGAGCATGAGGATCTTCTTTCTCAAAACCGACAGCTAGTGAATTTAAAGTTACAACAGTGATTCGACTTATTGCTGAGCTCGAACTGATCAGTCGATGGAATGGAGGGGTGCACGGGAGTAATTCCTGCCATAGTAGTTTGATCAGCCAATCGTAATACGGACGTCTTCTTCAGAGAAAAACGGTTGACTCTTTGTAAAGGAACGGTTACGATTCGACGGTTTTCAGAATGTAGAAGTAGGATGAGTGAAAGGTTCACAACGTATTTGACGAAAAGCGAGTTTGCATACAACTAAGCTAACAAATAAGAGAAATTAAAAAAGAGTAAAATATATTTGTGTATAACCGATAATCAAACATAGTGTACGGGATAATTCTATAGAAAAACACAAAGAAGCGGGGGATCGGGTAAGCGCGAAGCTATGAAAAACTTTTCCTTTAGGTGAAGTTTTTCGGATCAAAACCCTCCTTATTGTCCTCTCTTATGTGGTATCTAAAGGTGAGCCGAATTCACAAGTGATACAACGGTTGATTTTGTTGTTTTTTTAATTTTTTGGTATTTTTGATTACTTGATAATAGAAGAAAATATTCACAAATGAAAGCGATAACTTCACGGGGAAGGGTCTTCAATCACTAATCTTCAAATGTACACAATAATCGTTTCACAACCTCCCTGGCAGCAGCGCCAAAAAAATTTGAATTTTGCTTAATTTATACTTATATATATAACTTAATATACATATATATAATTCAAATCAAAATATCAAATAATGAGAGAGAGTAAGTATTCCAAGAGGGTTTTAAAAGATTACTTTTATCCAAATCAAAATCCAAAACCTTCCCAAGTCGTATCCCGACGAGGCGTAAATTGAAAATCAAGGTTAAGTTCGTGATCGCGTGTTTGAATAATCAATATTTTTGATTTGGATTCTATTTCTACTAATGAAATGTAAAAACAAGTAAATGCAAGCAAAAAAACGAAAGCAATTAAGGATTTAAACTAAAAACGATAACAGGAATCAAACAAACGCGACTCGAAAACCTAAGTTATCAAATTTTAACCCTACAAAAGCAAATTTAATTTTTAAAGGTCCTAAATGTTAAAAGAAATTTTTTTAAAAAAAGAATTATATTTTTTTTACTTTTATCTTATTTATTATGAATTAAAAACAGATTTAATATAAAAATATTATAAAAAATATTAAACTAATATATAAAAATCTAGAAAAATTACAGAAAATACTTTAGACTGTTAAGAATCTATGAAAATTGGAAATTTGAAATTTGGCTGAAGAAATAAGCAGTTAAAAAGCTAAAAAGCTCGGATAAGCAAAACTGCTAATGAAGGGTTAAATATTAAATAACCTTTACCTATAATCGAAAAAGACCCCAGGGCAGTTGGCAGTGTCTGATGGTGTTAAGGTGTTGGGTGTGTGAAGGGGAGGTCACAGGTTCGACCCCGGTGGCCTCTCTTTTTTATAAAACTTTTTTTTTGGTTTCTTTTTTAAATTTTGCAAAAGCTTCTAATAAGCTAAAAGACTAACTTTAATGAAATGACTTTTGACAAAACTTGATAATAAGCCATTTAAAATGACAGTTTTGACTAATTTCTTTTAAGCTAACTGTTTTAAATTTTTAAGTCTTGAAAAGCAAATGTAAAGTTAATAAGATAAAAACAAATCCTAACCTATACCTAATAAGCACTAGGAACTAGAGTTAAGCAAATAAATAAGCTGGAAAATCACCCTAAAAGAATTAAGACAGTAGACTTAAAAACAGATTTTAAAACTTAAACCACTACTTTGAGCTAAGATAAGGGGCAAATAAACAAAGAGAAAAAGCTAAAAAGTGAAAACAAGTAAATAACTCTAAGCTAATAACACAAATAAGCAAAGAAATAAGCTAAACATTAAAGGAAATAAGCTAAAAAAGGGAAAGGAAAATGGCAGACTACCTATTGATTTTTGGCTTTTTAAGATAGAATGGCTTTTGCAGCCCTATTTTTAAGCTAGTAAAAGCTGTTCTAAGTTTCTAAAAAGCACAAACAGATTAAGCTTGTAGGCCAATAAGCTTGTGTTGTCAATTTCAGATTCTAAAACTAACTTTAACTAATCTAAATTTGCTATTAAAATTAGACTTTTAAACTTAAAAATGAAACTTAAAGACTTGACAGATTTTTACTTGAAACACAATGGACAAATACAAACTCATATTAACTCTTTTCTACTGTATTATGAATCTAAAACAAGTAAGAAATAACTCCTAAACGCATTAAATCAATATCTAAGCAAATAAGCTATGATACCAAACTAGAAAAGCTCAGATTCGAGCTATGAGTTCATCAAACCTTAACCTTAGAATTTAGACTTTAAAAACTTTTAAAAACTAACTTAAGGACTAAATTAAAGCTTGTTAAAATTAACTAAAAGGCCAAAATGGCTTAGGCAATACTAACACAAGTTAGTACTGCTTGTGCCAAACACCCCTTTAAAAAACTAATTTTCCATTTTAAACTTATAACAGACTTAGAAAAGCATTAATTTTTGAAAACAGATTAATAACTACGTAATATAAGTACAAATAAGCAAATAGAATACAAAGATAAGCACTTAAAATAAGCAAATGAGAATAAGCAGTTTTAACTAAATAAATGACAATTTATGACTAAACCTTAAACTAAAGAGCTAAAAACTACAAACTAACATCAATAAGCAATAAATAGCATAAATAAGTATTAATAAGCAAAGACAAGCAGAAAATAAGCAATAAATAAGCACTAGAATAAGTTAACAGTAAATAAGCTAAAAAGGTAAAAATAAAACTTACAAGGCCTTTTGCTTAAACAAGGGCATAAAAGGCTCTTAGGGCTATTCAACAGCTAGTGTGGTCTTAAAAGCCCTTCCAGAAATGGCTTTTCTTCCAAATAAGTTATGGTACTTTGAGGGGTGATTTTTTTGAGTGAACTTTTCTTAAACACTTAACAGTTTGTAAGGCTTTAATAAAACAGATTAAACAAGAGCTTATTTAGCTTATTAGACCATTTTCAAACATATTAATTCATTAGCATAAGGAAAACAGATGTTAACATAAAAACTCAAAATTTTATTAATACTTAAAACGTTTACAATACTTAAAGAAAAGTTACAATAAGCTTATTTTAAACTAAGATAAGCTAAAAAATACAATAAATAAGCTATTAAAAACTAGATAAAAAACTACATCCCCCAAACAAAGAAACTAGTCTTCTATATATATACGAGTAGAGAAGGTTCTAGGTCTTGAGCTTGTGTGTTTCTTCTGTAAGGAGAAGTAGAGAGTGCTCTCCAAGCCTTTAATCTTAGCCATTGATTCTTTTTTGTGCTTCTTCAACCCTCATCATCACCCTTGATTCGTTTTGTCCAATAAAAATCCATGTGATTGCCATAGTGGCCTTATCTTCATCTGGGGGTGGGGTTTAGGTTAAGGGGGTGTGATTTTGTTTTGTCATGATGCAGGGGAGAGGGAAAGTGACAGATGAATAGTGGGATTTAGGCTTTGGCGGGATGAGGTTTCATATGTTTTGGGGTAACGGGTGTTAAGGTAAAAGGGTAACGGTGTTAAGGGTGTGTTAGTGGGGTTGAGTTATGAGAGTGATGGGTTTGTCTGTTGGAGCAGGGGGTCTAGGTGAGTACAGTGATGGCGCGAAAATAGTGTTTAAATGGCGGGAAATGGGTATTTTGTGTTTGTTTTGGAGATAAGGGAAGCATTAACCAGTGTTAGGCCGAAAAAAGAAAAAAAAAAAAAAAAAAAAAAAAAAAAAAAAAAAAAGAAAAAAAAAAAAAAAAAAAAATAAAAAAAAAAACAAAAAAAAAAAAAACAAACAAAAAATAAAAAAAAAAAAAAAAAAACAAAAAAAAAAAAAAAATAATCAAAAAAGAGAGAAAAAAAGAAAGAACGCCAAAAAAATAAAAAAAAAAAGACCGAAACAAAAAAAAAAAAAAAAAAAAAAAAAAAAAAAAAGGACCAATGTGTGTACAGGTATAAGGATGTAGGGGGGGGGGTAAACTGGGGTCGCATCATCCATCTCTAAGGCTAACTATGTTAGTCCCATAGGACTAACAGTGAAAAGTGGTTTAAAGGTGTGGGTTAATGGTAAAGTGTTAACGGGGTTAATGGTTAAGGACTAACGGTGAAATGGTATAAGGACTAGCAGTGTTAGTCCTTAAGGACTAACGATGCAAACCCTTAAGGACTAATGGTGTAATGGATTGGCTAATGGGCTTTTGGTTTGGGCCTTAGGACTAAAAGGGTTTTAATGGACTTTTTATGATCTAAAGCTTATAGATAAAGGCTTAATGGGCTGGCTTGGCCCATTAAATGGGTCTGGGTTGGTCCATTTAAGATAAACACGTCTCTTGACTTTGATTTTTTTACGATCTTTCCAATCCCGTGCTTGGTTTTGTCCGTTTTGGCTTTGTTTTTGTCCTTTAGTGAATATCCGTTACCTGCATAATCATAAATCACAAAACACACAAATACAATGCATTTTTGATATATTTTGGTCATTTTAGGCTTGTTTTTATAGGTAAAAGGTATGTGTAATTAAGCACATACCAAAATCCCCCATACTAAGCTATTGCCGTGTCCTCACGCAATGCCATAAGTAAACACTTTAGAAAATAAAGAATCTCAATCCCCCTCGACTAATTACCTCGAAAAGTTGCTAAGTGTTCATCAAAGGGAATTGAATAATCATTAGTTTTGAAAAGCCCTGTTCTGACCATTTTTATAAATCTACACTAACTACTACACATATTTTTTATATTTTTCCTTTTTCTTTTTCTAACTAGAATGTTTGGACTTTCGTTATTTCATAACCTTTAGGGTCATGGAACAAGAAGCACTTCAATCTTAAAATGCCCAAAAAGGATAAATTCATCATCCTCGATTTTTTACTTGTCCTAAACCAAGCTTAAAAACGAAATCATCGTTAAATATAAGTTAAGATGCTAACACTACTCATACTTGCAATTTGTAAACTTTTCACTCCCGACAATTATTATATCTTATGTGAATGTGCTTATTTCGAATTTCAACCATGGATCAAATTTTTTAAGAAAATTGCAATATTTCTACGCTTCACGTTCCACCCAAGAATTATGATTTTGAAGGCGATATCATTCCATGTAGCGACTTTCTTCTCGGCATATCCCAGCCGAGACCGGCTTAGGTGACCAGGCTTTTGACACCCCACAGAGAATAGTATCGGGACTCACGGACCTTCTGTTTCAAAAACTCTTAGGCTTCCCATTAAATAAATAATTCATTTAGAAAAATCACAAGTTAAAATGAAATAGTCTTAGTTCAAAAGCATATTTAAATTTAAGAAAAAGAGATTTTCCTTATATTTATTAAATCACACTTAACATTAATATACTTATACTTATACCCTTTAAACGAAGGAAATCCTCGACCTTTTTGCAGGCTGCAACATCGGTTGTGAGCTGGCAAGATGCAGCAAACTTTTATCAGTCTCAGATTTTATTCTTACTATGGGCCTTCTTTTGAAGACTGTCACATCGATTGTGAGCCGGCAAGAGGCAGCAAACTTTTATCAGCCCACAGTTTTTATTATTATTGTTGTTACCTCTTTTTTTACACTTTATATAACCACGATATAGAGAAAATTTCTTTTTAGAAGATTTAAGTATAAATTTGAACTAAGACTAAATAAATTATTGTTATCGACTATACTTCAAAAATCGTTGATTTAAGTTTAATTTTCGAAAAGAGCACGTATTATTAGTCCGGTTAGAAGCTTATGGGAGAAAAAGCCACAAACTACACTTATGAGCTCTTAAGATTTCCAACTAATCCTTGTTTAGCATCTAACTCATAATTAACTCTATCATTTCTCGTTCTTCGCAAATTTAAAATCTTTAATAAAAAGATCCGCGAATGCTTAGTCAAGTTTATAACGGTTAAGGGACAAAGCTAAGAGCTCAACACGCTCGATCGAGTCAAAATTTATTCTTATTCTACCCAGCAGGAAAGTCAACATTGTGATAAAACACTTATTTTATTTTTAAATTTTTTAAATTTTTTTCATTTTTTGGTATTTTGGTGGTAAAAATAGGATTACGTGAAAACAACGACTGCAGGCACAATCAAATCGATAGATCCCCCCCATACTAGAATTGAACATTGTCCTCAATGTTTTAAGAAGGGTCTCTACGTAAATCTAAAGCCGTTTATTAAGTGTGCTCAAAGATAAACGTTAGTCGATAAGATTGGATATTAGATTCCCATAATCATGCTAAGGATTGAAGCTCGAGTGAACGAAGGACAAAACCACGAGCACGAGAGGCTTCAAAAATCCAAGACAATCCTGGACAAACATCACAAAACATAAAGCACACGAGAAAGGAAGAGGCGAACCTCCTCACGACACACTTATTCATTACTACTATTATAATTATATTAGGATAAGCGTGGGTTGCCACCCACAAAGTGCTTGTTTATTAATGAGTCACTAAGCTTGACTCATGTCCCCGAATTCATTGGTCCATGGGGAAATTTTGGAGATCTAGGACAACCATCGGTGGTATGTCCCCTCCAAAGTAGTGCTTAAGTCTATGACCGTTCACCTTAAAGTTTGGTCTGTCGGTTTGAGATAACTCGACGGTACCATAAGGGAAAACTTGAGCAACGGTGAACGGTCCGGTCCAACGGGTTTTGAGCTTGCCCGAGAAGATCTTTAATCGAGAATTGAAGAGAAGAACTCGATCACCAACGTTGAAAATGCGGTTCTTAATCTTGGAGTTATGCATCTTCTTCATTTTCTCTTTGTAGATTAAAGAATTCTCGTAAGCTTGATCCCGGAGTTCATTTAATTCATTCATTTGAACTTTCCGGTGTTCACCCGCGGTCTTAAGGTCAAAATTGCAATTTTTTCAAGGCCAATAGGCCTTGTGTACAATTCGATAGGAAGATGACAAGCCTTTCCGTACACTAGCTTATATGGAGTACACCCGATGGGTGTCTTGAACGCGGTACGGAAGGCCCATAATGCATCATCTAACTTATCGGACCATGAAGCATGGTTTTCACCTACGGTCCTCTCTAAAATACGTTTCAAACCACGATTTGAAACCTCCACTTGTCTACTCATTTGTGGATGATACGCGGTAGAAAGTTGGTGTGTCACCCCATATTTAAGCATGACCTTTGCAAATTGGTCATTGCAAAAATGGGTACCGCGATCACTAATGATAGCACGAGGAGTTCCAAATCGGGCGAAGAGAGATTTCAAGAAATTTCACCACAACTCGAGCATCGTTAGTGGGGAGCGCTTTTGCTTTAACCCATTTTTGACAAGTAGTCAACGGCCACGAGAATGTACTTGTTCCCTCGTGAAGGACGGGAACGGTCCCTGAAATCGATGCCCCACACGTCAAAGATTCACACACTGAATTACATTTTTGAGTCATTAATCATGTTGCGAGATTTTTCCTTGACGTTGACAAGCATCATACCGTGTGACCAAGTCATGGGCATCTCGGTAAATAGTAGGCCAATAAAATCCGGAATCAAAGACTTTTTTAGCGGTGTAGTTGGCACCATGATGTCCCCCGGTGGGTCCATTATGGCAAGCCGTGAGGATATCAATGGCTTCTTGGCCGGAAACACATCGCCTAATCATTTGATCTGCACAAATTCTAAACAAGTAGGGGTCGTCCCAAAAATAATGCTTCACGTCTTTGAAGAATTTTTTCTTTTGTTGGGACGACATCCTTTTCACAATAAAATTCCCCACATGGTAATTTGCAAAATCGGCAAACCATGGGGTACTATCATCACCACGAAAGGTAACCATACCAAGTGTCTCGAGAGGAAATGTTTCGGTAATTTCCTTGTTCTCGAGAACATCTTGGTCGGGATTTTCAAGTCTTGATAAGTGGTCAGCCGCGAGATTTTCAGCTCCTTTTTTATCACGAATAATGACATCAAATTCTTGGAGTAGGAGAATCCACCAGAGCAATCTCGGTTTAGCATCTTCCTTAGCAAGAAGATATTTGAGAGCCGAGTGGTCCGTATACACTATGGTATTCGACAAGACTAAATAAGGCCGAAATTTCTCGAAAGCATACACTACGGCTAATAATTCTTTCTCCATCGTAGTGTAATGTGCTTGAGCATCCGTCATGGTCTTACTAGCATAGTGTATAGGCTGAAAATGTTTGGTCTTACGTTGCCCCAACACTCACCGACCTCGTAATCACTAGCATCACCCATAATTCAAATGTAGTTCCCAATCGGGCAACAAAATTAGCCTTCAGTAACTTACATCTTAAGTATATTAAATGATTCAATACATTCTTTCAAGAAGATAAAAAGGGTATCTTTTTCAAGAAGATGGGTCATTGGCCGGGCGATTTTGAAAAATCTTGAATAAATCGACGATAGAACCCGACGTGACCTAAAAACTTCAAATGTCTTTAACGAAAGTCGGATGAGGGAGTTTAGCTATAACATCAACTTTAGCTTTATCGACCTCAATCCCGGACTTTGAAATCTTTTGCCCTAGAACAATGCCTTCTTTTACCATAAAATGGCATTTCTCCCAATTTAGAACTAAGTTAGTGTCTTCGCACCGTTTGAGCATTTTTTCTAAATGGGAGAGGCATAAAGAGAAAGAATCCCCGAAGACCGAGAAATTGTCCATAAAGACCTCCATTTTTTCCTTGATCATGTCGTGGAAAATGGCCATCATGCACCTTTGGAACGTGCCTGGAGCATTACATAAGCTGAAAGGCATGCGTCGGTAGGCAAACATCCCATAAGGGCAAATGAAGGTGGTCTTCTCTTGGTCTTGCAGGTCAATAGGAATTTGAAAGTATCCTGAGAAACCATCTAGAAAACAATAGTATTCGTTTCCCGCGAGTCTCTCAAGCATTTGGTCCATAAACTGTAATGGAAAATGATCTTTACGAGTGGCCTGATTTAACTTTCGGTAGTCAATGCATAAACGCCATCCCGTAACTAATCGAGTAGGTATTAATTCATTATCTTCATTTTCAATTACGGTTATACCACCCTTCTTAGGCAAACAATGAACGGGGCTAACCCACGGGCTATCGGAGATAGGATAAATCAATCCGGTATCAATTAGTTTGATAACTTCCTTTTTGATAACCTCATGAATTTTTGGGTTAACTCGTCTTTGATGTTGAATTGCCGGTTCAGAGTCATCCTCCATTAATATTTTATGAGTATAAAATTGAGGGTCGATGCCCTTTATATCGGAGATTTTCCAAGCGATGGCACGCTTGTGTGACTTTAAAACCCTAAGAAGTCGGACCTTCTCATCTTCTTTTAAGTTTTTAGCAATTATGATGGGTAGTTTATCGGTACCCTCTAAAAATGCATACTCGAGAATAGAAGGTAATGAAGGATTTACGATTTTAAGTTCCTCAACATGAAGTTCTTTCAGAGGGAGAGGAGATGATGGATCATCGTTTAATAACTTCTCGAGTAGAAGAAGGTCTCCCTCCGGATCAAAGTTGTCATCATCAATTCCCGGTGGAATTGAATCATTTGTAAGACAAGCTTCGATTTCTTCCAAAATGAAGTCTCCTTCCTCAAAAGGAGTGAGAGAGGGGGAAGAAGTAGAAAGGATAGGATCTAAAGACGGAGTGGGATTGCCACTCGTAGAATTATCCGCGAATCCGAGCACTTCTTGAGCATACTCCTCACAAGCTACGTCGATGACATCGATTCGATTAATCGACACAGCATCATTGTAGGAGTATCTCGAAGTTTGACCAACTTTAAAGGTTATGGCTTCATCATCAACTCGGAGAGTTAATTCTTCACCATAAACATCAATCAAAGCACGTGCCGTCCTCAAAAAGGGTCTCCCGAGAATTAAGGGAACCCGAGGATCGACAACATAATCAACGACTACGAAGTCGGCCGGAAAATGGAACTTTCCTACTTTTACAAAGACATCTTTGGCAATACCGGATGGACTAGTAGTCGATCGGTCTGCAAGTTCAAGAATCATTTGAGTAGGAGTAAGTTCAGGGAATGAGAGCTTCTTCCATATGGAAAGAGGCTAAGCATTTAACTAACTCTGGAAAATCACATGGAATAAGGAACTTGTCGGTGTCTCCAAGTTTTTCGGGTAACGTTTTTAGGATAACCGCCGAACAATTCTCATTCACCAGTGTTGCTAAGTCAAACAATTTTTCTTTGTTATTTAAGAGACTTTTAAACATTGAAGCAAATTTCAGCATATGAAGAAGAGCATCCGCGAAACTGAGCTCGAAATGTAATTCCCTAAAGATTTCAACAAATTTCGAAGCAAGATTATCATCTTTTTCAAGGAGCTTTTGTTTGTTGGCTCTCGAAGGATAAGGTATAGACGGTTTAGGCTTAGGAGCAACAACGGGCTCATTAATTAGAGCTTGAATTTGGACTACCGGAGGTTGGATGTTTTCGGTACTTGGAAGCAACGTATCCTTTGTCACCTCGGGTTCTCGTTCCACCACCTTAGGAAGAGAAGAAGACGGGGGTGGAATTGAGGGTCCATCATAAGAAATGCCACTTCGGGTGGTGATTGCTTTCAAATCACCTCTCGGGTTAGCAACGGTGTTGCTAGGAAGTGAACCCGAATCGAAGTAGAAACGGTATTAATTTTCATGAATTGACCAAACATGTTCTTAAGCTCGATGTTAGAATTTGTTAAAGAGGTCATTTGGGTTTGCATGTTTTTCATTACCGCATCATTCGCCTTTATGTAGTTTGAGAAATCACTAGTCGTCACAACTTGTGGTTGATGAATCGAAGATTGATAATTTGGGTTTCCTTAATTAATTCCTCTGTTTTGATTGTAACCTTGATTGTATCGGGTTTGATTATTTTGCACATTAGGTTGAGCAAAACCCGGTGGCCGAATTTGGTTAGCTACACCTTAAGGACGGTATCCGGTATTTCCTTGATTATAGTTTACTGTGGCTGCTGAAACATATCCTTGAATATTGTCTTGATAGCCCGAAAAAGTGTTGCCATCGGTGGCAGGACATTGTCGGTAAGAATGAGCACCGCCACAAGTAACACAAGATTCCTCAACCTCTTTTACGGAAGCTGGATCTGGGGTTACTTGATGTTGTTTAAACATCGCGGTCATGGAAATAGTCACGACACTGGCTATCTCTGAAGAATCAACATTACTT
This sequence comes from Tanacetum coccineum, assembly GCA_026074375.1. Lineage (NCBI taxonomy): Eukaryota > Viridiplantae > Streptophyta > Magnoliopsida > Asterales > Asteraceae > Tanacetum > Tanacetum coccineum. The sequence goes on along the minus strand of BQNB010094356.1, from coordinate 2,314 downwards.
GTTTTCACTTGAGAAACAATCGGCTTGTTTCTTGAATTACGAACTTTTGATTTGTTTTCAATAATTTTCAACACATCTTGTGCACTTCTTTCCAAAAGATTGCCACCGGCGGCAGAATTCAAAGAATCTTGATCGGATGGGTTTAAACCATTGTAGAAGGTATCGAGTTGATGCAATTCGGTAAAACCGTGATGTGGGCATGCTCGAAGGAGATCCTTGAATCGGTCCCATGCCTCATAAAATGATTCATCAAAACGTTGTTGAAAATTTGAAATTTCATTCCGGAGATTTGTTGTTTTTGAGGGAGGTTTCTTTTTAGAAAATTTAAGTATAAATTTGAACTAAGACTAAATAAATTATTGTTATCGACTATACTTCAAAAATCGTTGATTTAAGTTTAATTTTCGAAAAGAGCACGTATTATTAGTTCGGTTAGAAGCTTATGGGAGAAAAAGCCACAAACTACACTTATGAGCTCTTAAGATTTCCAACTAATCCTTGTTTAGCATCTAACACATAATTAACTTTATCATTTCTCGTTCTTCGCAAACAAAAAGATCCGCGAATGCTTAGTCGAATAAACTAGCTTAGACAAGTTTATAAAGGTTAAGGGACAAACCTAAGAGCTCAACACGCTCGATCGAGTCAAAATTTATTCTTATTCTACCCAATAGGAAAGTCAACATTATGATAAAACACTTATTTCGTTTTTGAAATTTTTTAAAATTTTTCATTTTTTTGGTATTTTGGTGGTAAAAACGGGATTACGTGAGAACAACGACTATAGGCACAATCAAATCGATAGATCCCCCCATAATAGAATTGAACATTGTCCTCAATGTTTTAAGAAGGGTCTTTACGTAAATTTACAGCCATTTTTGGGACCAATAGTCAAAGGTGCGCGGTAGCTCTCTAGAAAACACACAAAGAAGCGGAGGAGCGGGTAAACGCGAATCATTTTAAAAACCTTCTCCTTTCGGGTCGAAGTTCGTCGGATCAACCCTCCTTATACCTCTCTTATAGTTTGTAATCTAAAGGTGAGCGGAATTCACAAGTGACACAAAGGTTTCTTTTTGTTGTTTTTCAATTTTTTTTGAAATTTTGATTACTTGATAAAAAGAAAATATTCACAAATGAAAGCGATAACTTCACGGGGAAGGGTCTTCAAACACTAATCTTCAAACGTACACAATAATCGTTTCACAACCTCCCCGGCAGCGGCGCCAAAAATTTATTTCAACTTAGTTATACTTATATATATAACTTAATATACATATATATAATTAAAATCAAAATATCAATTAATAAGAGAGAGAGAGAGTAAGTATTCCGTAAGGCTTCTAGAAGATTACTTTTACCCAAAGTAAAATCCAAAACCTTCCCGGGTCGTTTTCCGACGAGGCGTGAATTGAGAATCGTGATTAAGTTCGTGATCGTGTGATTGAATGATTCAATGATATTTTGATTCTATTTCTACAATTAATATGCAAGAACAAATAAAAACAAGCTAAAAACGAAAGCAATTAAAGTTAAAATACGAAAAACGATAACGGGATCAAAACCCGAGCTTTAAAACTCTAAATCTCCAAATTTTAACCCTACAAATGCAAATTTAATTTTTAAATGTCCTAAATGATAAAAGAAAATTTTAGAAAAAAAGAATTATATTTGTTTGACTTTTATATTTTTTTATTATGAATTAAAAACTAATTTAATCAAAAAATATTATAAAAAATACTAAACTAATTTATAAAAAAATAAAATTTTTAGGAAAAGTACTTTGAACAATAAAGAATGCAAGAAAAATAAGAAGTTTGAAAAACAGCTTATAAATAAGCTGTTATTAAGCAGATAAGCTAAAACTGCCCAAAAAGAGTTAAATATTAAATGTACCAAACTTATAAACGAAAAAGACCTCAGGGCAGTTGGTAGTGTGGTGTGTGTTAAAGTGTTGGCTAGTATAAGGGGGAGGTCACATGTTTGACCACTGTGACCTCTTTTTTTTATAAAACATTTTTTTTTTGATTTTCTTTTTTAAAAAGTTATAAAATAAGCAAAAATGGAAAACTTTAAAAAATGAACTTTTTATAAAACTTAAAAATAAGCTAGAAATAAGCTTTTTAAAGTGACAGTTTTACATAAAAGCTAAAAAGGCTTTAAGTCTAAACTGTTTTGGCCCTTTTGGGCTTAATAAGCTAAAGGAAAAAAAACAAATAAGCAAAACAGACTTAATCTAAACCTAATAAGCACTAAGAACAAGAAATAAGCAAATAAATAAGCTGGAAAATCAACCTAAAAGAATTAAGACAATTTA
>BQNB010094355.1:2038-22638 GCA_026074375.1 Tanacetum coccineum | reverse complement strand
ATTTAATAAGAAAGACAGGGTAGGTTTTGCAATAAAAGAAAGTACAGGGTAGGCGGGCGAAATAAGTAAAATTTACACTATAAAAGGAACGGGTACCCTTGTAGTTTAAGAAAAGTACTAAACAGACCCTAGCTTATTTCCTATTTTTGGCTTATTAAATTTTGAGAATTAGCAAAAACTTAAAACTACAAAGTTGCTTATCAGCTTAATCCTAACAACTTTAATAAAGGCTACTTCAACTTTAGACCAAAGGATAAGCTACAAAATAAGCAATAAGGTTGCTGTCACAGAAACTAGCTTTTTTAGGACTTTTTAGGATTTTGGCTTATTGAGAGCTTAATACTTGATGAAAATTAAAACTAAAAGAAGATTGATGAAGCTTAAGATGTATATTAAAAGAATCTAAACTAAGAATAACCTATGTTTAACAATTTTAGAAAGATAATGAAGCTGAAAAATGCAAGGTTTTAATGAAACAGTTTTTTTAGCTTTTTTCACTTAAGCTAACAAGCTTATTATTGGACCTTAGGAGCTGAAATTTTGAAAGTAAGCTAACCTAGTAGAGTGAGTTTCATTTAGGTAAAAGGATTTATGAAACTCTACAAGGAAATTAGAAAGAATTCAAAATGAAAGTTGATAAAATGAATGCTAAAAATGAAGTGCTTGCTGGTGCACTTTGCAGCTGGTGTACTTGGCTAAAGAACTCAAATGCACTCAAATGCAGGCTCAATTTAGAACTAATTCATCACCTTATGAACCTAAATGAGCTCAGCAAAACTTTACACTGTGAATGCCCTTTGAGAATTCTAAAATTTAAACCTATTTAGTTTTGAAAAAGTGCCCTGGTGCTGGCAATGAGTTTTACACTCTATTTTTTATAAAACTAACTTTAACTTCTTAAAAACTGATTTAATACTAGTTTAATAACCTAACTCAACTATTTTAGAGACTTTGACAAAATAGAATTGAATTTAACAATCAAAATAAGCTAATACCAAACACTACCTTAAACTAAAACTGTCAAAGCTTATTTTGCACTTAAAACCTTTTAGACTCTAAAACTTTGTAAAACTTTTATCTACTTATGCTAGATTTAACCTAATGAAGCTATTTAAGAAGTAAAATAACTAGCTTATTAAGAGAAAAAAGCAAGTTACTCTATAAGGCTTAACCTACTACTTATGACAGAAAAAATGACAGTGAAACTTTACTAGTTTTAAAACTAAAATAGACTGAAAACAATTCAAATTTGAGCTAAGTAAACCTAATGAACATGATTTAAATGAAGACTTAACAGAAATAAGCAAGTTGAAAATAAGCTATGAATTGGCTTAATTGAAAATAAGAGAAAGTGACCTGAAAATTGAAGAGTCTTCTTCACCTAGACATCCAAGAGAAGAGTCTAGGTGATCCTAATGGCTTCCTCAAGCCTCTAACCCTTAGAAATCACAATAAGCTGAAATTTGAGCTTATTAACTCTTTGCTTCCCAAAATGAACACAAATCCACTCGAGTTATCATGATCTTAATGTGAATAGGTAAAAATGAGTAGATTAAAGCTTAATGAACAAAATTAAACTAATATTGAGCTTATGAGAATCAATAAGCTCACTTAGCTTATTTAGAGCTTATTGATCAAAAACGATTTGAAATTTAAATCAAAGAACACAAACACTTTTAAAGTAGATTGATATTAATAAAATTGATAAGTACAAGTGAAAAGGAAATGATTACAAGAGCTGAAAAGCTTAAATGCTTAAAGTAAAAGAGCTTAATTGCTTAAAACGAAAAATTACAAAGTAAATGTTTAAAACAGAAAATTAACTACTGAAAAATGAACTCCTAGACTTCTATTTATAGAGGAGGGGTGAAGAGAGGGAAGAATTTCTAGAATGCTCCATTCAAATCTCATCCATTGATCTTTTGAAATCAATTTGTAGCCGTTGGATAATAAGAGTGAGGTGTCTTGGCCAATCATGTGCTGCCACGTGTCTTATTGTGAGTGGGGAGAGGTGTATGAACGAATTGAGGGTTTAAAAGGGAGCGGGGTTGTGAAAAATACGGGATTGGGTTTGTGGGCAAATTGGCGGGAAAGTTGGTTGAAGTTTGTTATTCTGTTGCGATAAAGCCGGTGTTTGTTTGAAAGATTGAATTGTTGGCAGAACTAGTCCCTCTCTTTACTTCCGCGTTTTCTAGTTATAAAGAGGTTTGAAGATGTGCAAAATCAGTCCTTGTGTCTTTCTTTCTTTCTTTCTTCTTTATAAATCAACTTTCACTCTTTGGCAACTTTAGTCCTTGATACTCTATCTTCAAAATAAGCTCTATTATCTTTGAACACTTGACAACTTTGGCCCTTTGACTTTATCTTATGCTTTTGACTTCCTTTATTTCTTTCTTTGACTGAGTCGGGCTGATCCGGCTGTGATCTCTGGCTGAATTTTCACTCTTGCTCTTGACTCTTTGTCTTTTTCCCGTTTCTTGTCGGTTTTTGATCGTTTTTGCTTCTTTTTGTCTTTTCAATCCTTTCCTGCACAATTGGACACAAAAGCACATATTTTCTATTCTTTTGGCATTTTATTGGCTTTTATTTGGCAAAATCCCGGGTAAATTAGTATACAATTAAACAAATATCACCTGCTGAAGGAACATCCGCGGTTGTAGCCCCTGATGCAGTTTCCACAACAGTGGCAAACCTGTTCAAGGTTTTAGTAACCTTTGTCTTGCCAATTTAGACAAAATGGCTCAAAAGGTGTGAAGACACAATTATAACTAAATTGGGGAAAAAGACCATTTCATGGTTTAAAGAAAGGCATTGGTTTAGGACATACGATATCTAAAAAGGAATGAAGTCGATAAGGCCCAAAGTTGATGTAATTTCAAAGCTTAAGCTTCCTCACCCAACAGACCATCAAAAGAATCGAAGTTTTTCTCGGGCATAGACCGATCTATCAAAGATTTTTATCCACAAAGACTTTTTCCAAAATCTCTTGACCCATTGACCAATCTCTAAGAAAGAACACTCCTTCATTTTCCTCGAAGATTGCATTCTTGCCTTCAAACTTGGAAAAAAGAAGTTAACCCGAAGCTGCCAATTCTCATTGCGCCTAATTGGGGACCAACCTTTTGAAATCATGTGCGATGCCAGTGAATTAGCAAAAGGGCGGTCCTTAGACAAAAGAATGAGTAAGCATTTCCGACCACTTCATTTCGCAAGCAAAACCAAGACCGAGAGCAAACCAAATTACACAACAACTGGAGAAAGAAATACTGCGGTTGTTTACCTATTTGAGAAGTTTTCGCTCATATCTAATCATAACAAAAAGTGTTTGTTTACACGGACCACTCCGCCTTGAAATCCTCTTCAACAAAAAGACAGCCAAAGCAAGATGCTTAGATGGTCCTTACTTTCATCAAGAATTCGATTTTTTCAGTAATTGATCACCAAGGAAGCTGAAACTATGCAGCCGTAACACCTCTCACGTCTTGAAAACCCTAATAAGAATTTTTTGATCCTAAAGAGATTAATGAAACTTTTCCTCTTGAAACATTGAATATGGTGACTTCTCATGATGACCAAAATACCCCGTGGTTTGCCGATATAGCAAATTACCACGCGGGGAATTTTCTTATCAAAGGAATGTCAACCCAACAAAAGAGGAAGTTTTTCAAGGATATAAAGCATTACTTTTTTGGGATGATCCCTAATCTCTTTTGAAACATCGTGCAATCAAATATCAGCCGTAGATGTTGTATTGGCAAGAAGCTCTTGAGAATTCTCAAGGCTTGTATCATGAAGACCCACCGGGGGCCATCACAGTTGCAACATCACAGCTCAGAAATATTTAATGCCGGTTTCTTTTGGCCTACGATTTATAAGGATGCTTACGAATTGATCAAATCTTGTGTTGCATGTCAAAGACAAGGCAAGATTTCACATCGTGATGAGATGCCTCAAAATGCTAACCAAGTTTGTGAAATTTTCGATGTATGGGGCATTGATTTTATGGGACCTTTTCCGTCGTCTAGAGGTAACAAATATATTCTTGTTGCAGTCGATTATCTTTCCAAATGGGTTGAAGCCAAGGCGCTTCCCACCAACGATGCGAGAGTAGTTATCAAGTTTTTAAAATCCCTTTTCTCCCGATTCGGTGCACCGAGAGTTATCATAAGCGATCGTGGGACCCATTTCTGTAATGATAAATTTGATAAAGTTATGTCTAAATATGGTGTCACACATCGTCTTTCTACCGCTTACCACCCTCAGACTAGTGGTCAAGTCGAGGTGACGAATCGAGGTCTTAAGAGAATTTTAGAGAGGACGGTAGGAGGAAACCGTGCCTCATGGTCAGACAAGTTAGACGATGCATTGTGGGCATTCCAAACCGCTTATAAGACTCCAATTGGATGCACTCCCTATAAGCTAGTTTATGGAAAAGCGTGTTACTTACTAGTTGAACTAGAACACAAGGCATATTAGGCTCTTAAGCATGCCAACTTCGATCTCAAGAGTGCGGGTGATCATCGAAAGCTCCAACTCAATGAACTTAACGAGCTTCGTGATCAAGCTTATGAGAATTCATTAATCTACAAGGAGAAGACAAAGAAACTTCACGATTCCAAAATAAAGAACCGAATCTTCAATGTTGGTGATCAAGTTTTGCTTTTTAACTCCCGATTAAAGATTTTCTCCGAAAACTCAAGTCCCGATGGTCCGGTCCTTTCACTATCACCGAAGTTTTTCCTTATGGCACATCCAAATTGTTTCATTCCGATGGTTCTAATTTCAAAGTCAACTGCCAACGTTTGAAGCACTACTATGGAGGGGATACACCACCATTGGTTATCCCGGATCTCCAAACTTTCCCTAAGGACAATTAAATTCAGGGATCGAGTCGAGCTTGCGACTCGGTGACCAAAAACAAGCCGCTTCGTGGGAGTTTACCCCATGCTTATCCTTTTCTATTTTTCGTTTTATTTTTAATGTGTTGTGTTGTGGCTATCCTCTTCCGTTTCTTGTTATTTGTTGTTTGTTCTTATGCAATTTTTGCAGGATTAACCCAACAATTTTTGAAGACTCTCGTGTCCGGTGTTGTATCCCGATTCACTCGAACTTTTCATCCTTTGTATGAAATTACTTTGGGGAGATCCGATATCATTTCATCTTATCGATTCACGTTTATCTTTGCATAATTCATAAACAGCTTAGATTTTCGTAGAACCCGACTTTAAACATTGAGGACAATGTTTCGTTTTAGTTTGGGGAAGGGAATCTATCGATTTGATGTTACCTGCTTATTGTTTTGTTCTCACGTACCCGTTTTCCCACAAAAATAGCAAAAAATTTAAATTTTTAAGATCTTATTTGTAAAAAATATATATATATAAAAAAAAGAGTGTTAAGACACGAATGTAGGTTTTCCGTTGGTAAGAATAAGAAGTAATTTTTGACCCGATCGAACGTGTAGAGTTCTAGCTTTCTCCCTTAACAATTAATGATGATAGTTTGTGCTAGTCTCATGTAGACTTTAAACATGCTAGACTTAAAATCAACATTAAACTGAAAACTTGTGCTAATCTCAAGTAGATTTAAATATGACCGAGTTGGATTTATATAGGCAAGTATTTGCGAATTTCTTTCATAGAGATTTTAAATTGCAAAGAATAAGAGATGATAGTGTTGATTACGAATTAGGATGCTAAACAAAGTTTATTTGGAAAACTTAAAGCTTATAATATAACATGTGGTTATTCTTCCCCGGGAATCTTAAAATGATTAATTATACGTGTTCTCTTTAATTTTTACAAATTAGAGTTTTACTCTTAAAAGTCTAATCAACATATTTAGAGAAAAAGCTTTATCGATGATGAATTCAAACATCGTTGGTAAATAAGAATCTTAGTTCAAGTTTATACTTTTTTTTCTAAAACGAAATATTTCTAATGCAAAAATCATGTGTTTAAATTGAATTAGTTTTAAAAAAAATCTATAAAATTGTAGTTGGTAGAAATAAAAATGAATGCTAGTTATAACATCCTTAGTGTTAATAATTAATATAAACAAACTACCATCGTAATAAAGTACATGGGCATTTGTCGGTTCTACTCCGAAAGGACATCTGAAAGAAAGGTGGAGGGTTGTATATTTAGTTTTGGTATCATAATAAGTACTGAGCTCTTGTCGGAGGCGTTGCCATGTGTCGTCTGAAATAAAAAGATACCAATTCCTAGCCTAATAATGTAAATAGAAAAATAATGTTGCAAAAGTTATGAAAATAAATAGTTATAAGTTCATTTTCCCTAAAACCTAAAAAGGTATTCATTTGAACTAAGTTGCAAAAAGTCAACAAGGCTTATTTTCATCGTAAGATCATACGATTCGATTAGTAATTCTCGGAGGGGTGTCAAAAGCCTTTAGCACTTTACCCGATGACGAATGGATTGCTAGATAAGAAAGTCATTCATGGTACAATTGAAACCACGATGTCTTAGCTAAGGAGGTTTTTTGTTTGCTTTGAGATGTGATCTTGCTATGTGATTAACATATTAGCTTAAAAGGCCCATGTGTAAAGCTTGGTCAGATTTCATCTATCTAAATATGTTGATTTAATGGTTTAAATTAATTTGAACACACACACCTAAATATATGAATTAAGTGGAAAGATGAATTCACAAGTTGTATAAAAAGAAGCCTTAAGCATCTTAGCTCTAACTTAACGGTGATCATATTTTAACCTACATGTGTAGGTGAAAAAATCGGAGATGATGAGTTATCATTTAGACACATTACATATTTATGCTTTTTAATCCATTATCCTAAAAGTTACCAAGTGGTAAAAAATCAAGCATAAATGTCTTTTGTAAATAAATAAGTTGTAGTTAGGTAGATAATATATCAAGAAAAACCATAAAAAGAGAAAAAGTTTTAAAAATGGGAATTCGGGTGTTTTATAACTTGTGACTTAGACATTTTCCGGCACAAAATGACTTACTACTCTTAAAAGGATTATATTGGGAGATTTACTAAGTATTTGTTATAAGGCATGTAATGTCCGTGAGGACACACATTCGTTAAGTTTGGGAATTTTGATATGAGCAAATTACACATAACCGTTAAGCTTAAAAAGACCCAATAAAAACCATAAAACTGCTCAAAAATGTGCAAAAATGTGCTTGTATTTGTGTTTTGTGTGTGCAGGTATGGATATATCAAAAATCATAAGAAAACAGTCAAAAACGGGCAAAGCACGGACACGGGAATCGGAAAAGTACAAAAGAAACCAAATAATTCAAAGCCGAAGCCAGAAAAGTCAAGCTCGCAGTCAAATCCAGTCAACATGGTCTACAAAAAGTCAACCAATAAAAGACAAAACCTAAAAAAAACATTCCATTTTCACCCTCCAAGTTTCACAAAAGTCCAAAAATAGCCCCTCACCCCTTAATGGGCCCTAAAAACCCTAGAAAACTTACCCGGATACCATTTTAGCCCAAAAGCCCATTTCATAAACCCATTTACCTAGCCCATTTCCCTTTTCATAAACCACAAGGACCCAAACTGTCATTTTGTAAACTCCTTTTACACTACACCTAGTTATATAAAACCACAAGGACTGAAGTTGACAATAGGGCAAAGTTAAAACAAATTTACCCAACTCAGTTTAAAAATGGCGCCAATGGTGAAGTACTATTCATCATCATCCTCGTTTCACCACACCGTGAAAACAAAAGGGCTTTTCATAATTGATGGGTAATTATGGTAATTCAAGTGATCCTCTACACAAACCCAGGGTTAAATCATATCACATTAAGCTTCCATGTATCAAGCAAATGATAAGAAGCCACGTCAGAGTAAGAAAGTCACAATGGAGATAGAAGAATTTGATACAATCTCACCAGAGAAACAAACACAACATGTCACATCAAAGAATGACATGCTGGCAATCCTCTATCACACACAAATGATCTAACGGCTCAAAAGGGTGATTCAATGATTCTTATGTTGGATGTCTCCTAAGAAAAGAGCAGCAGAGAGCTTAGGCCTAGAATATTCCTCAACAACTTATAAATAGGCCTCACCTCTCACACACAAACAATCTTTTTCTCTCTTGTAATTTTTAGCTTAATTTAGCTTATGTAGTTTTTTTTTAAATGTAATTTTCTTTCAACAATTTAGCTCTTGTAATTTGTCTTCTCAAGTATTGTAATCTGAAATTTTGTCATCAATATAAGCATTAATTTCATTTAAATTTGTTTTAAAATTAAAGCTTTAATATAACTCAATTAAATGCCTTTAAGCTCTTATAAGCTCAAGTTAAACTAGTTTAAGCTCCAAAGCATTTATCACTCATTAACCTGTCTGAAAGTGTTTGCAGAGATGAAAATGAAGAATGTTTAGAGTTGAGGTCAACATTTATGAAATCAAAAGAAAATAAGCTTGAAACAAAGCTTCTTAGGGCTTAAGCAATAAGCTTAGGCACTGGGTTAAGCTCTGAAAAGGCTTATAATCCCAGTTTTACTGGGATCTTTAGTAACTTTCTTCTCTTTGTTACTTTTCATAATTTCTAAGCTTAATAATAGAATAATTTTCTTAATAGCCTAGAACTGCTTATTTGCTTAATCTGTATGCTTATTAGTGAATATTGTATTTATTTAGTTTAATAATACAATAGATAATCTGATTTTAAGCCTAATGACATTAGATCATAGAATATTTATATATTTGTCTAAAACCAAAAAAAAAATCAAAATAAAGTTAGAAATAGAGTAGATCTTATTTCTGTCTAAGTAGTTGCAAGATCAAGTTATAGTTGATCTTGAATTTAAGTCTATTATAATCTGTAGTTCAGGATAAAACATTAGATTTGCATTAAAAGCTTTTTCTAAAAAACTACATGTCTAAAAGGGGTGTTAGGTTTAGTCCTATTTTGACTATCAAAATCATATGAATTGAGTATTCCTTTATTGTGTAGATAGATATTTCATAATAGTATAGGATTTAAGAAAGTTTTTGAAGTAGTTTGAAAATTTGAAGTATATTAAGGCGTATAATGACAAAACCTTGCACAGGCTATTTGTTCTCTTAAAGATTGAATGCTAAAATATTTATCTAGAGCCTCCAAGGCTTAGATTGTTCTTCTTTTTGTTTATAAACACCAAAATTTGTCCAAGATGCAGATTTACCCTTAAGGTAACCTGCACAATCTGATTTGTGCTAAGTTTAGCATCAGCAGGAACTAGGTTTTGTTCCTAAGCTGTCACTTTTGAAATTTAATTAGTAAGTAAAAGAAGTCTTAGGTTTCTAAATTCAAGATGTTAAAGTCTAGGTATATGCTTATTATAGAATATAAGTCTTAATTTGCATTATACTAGCTTTATTTACTATCTTAATTCAGCTGTCAAAGTCCACTAAATAACCTACAAAAAGGGCCCAAAACAGAAAGTGGTATAGTCTAAGCTCCCTAAATTTTAAATTCTACTTTTATTTACTAGATTTTATTATTAAAAAAAGTATCTTATAGTGTTGTCAATCACTATGAGCTTTTCTCTGATATTGCTTATTGAGCTTTTAACTTAAATGATTATGAGGATTTTTAGCTTGTTTTCTGTACTTTTGCATTCCCTTTGTCACTTGAAATTCAATAAGCTCTAGTATCATTAAGTTTATTTCTCTTTCATTAATAGTAATACATATCATAAGCTGTCCAAACCACTTTTTACTTTTTGATTTGAGCTTAAAATGAGCTTCTTATAAGCTGTTAAGTAAAAACTTAGGCAAAAGTCTAGTTTCTGTAAACAGCTTATAAATAAGTTCTTTTTGAGCTTATTAGTGGTTTTCACTCCTAGTTGCTTTCATTAAAGCTGTTCACACCACATTTTTCTACAACTTTTCTCTTTTGTGTTTTTCATGAAAAGCTTTTTTTTAAATTCATCTTATTTTTTTAAGCTTAATGGGGCTTGTTTGAAAACGGGCTAGTCCTTAGGGGTAGATTTTATAAATTTCAGTTTTATAGTTAGTCCTTCCCGTTAGTTTCTTTATATCTCAGTCAGTCCTTTAGGTGTTTGCATAGTTAGTCCTTAGTTAGTTTAATTAATTTTAATTAGTTTAAATTAATAATTAGGGTTTAGTTTTAATTAGTTTAAATAAACATTTAATAAAAGAAAAAAATTAGGGCTTTATAATTTTATAAAAATTATTCATATTTCTATATTAGTTAAATTTTTTATAAAATGTTTTAGGATTATATTTATAAATTTTATTACTTTTTAAAGTTTTTTAATTAGATATAATTTAAAAAATCATATCTTTAAAGCCAAATAATATAATTCCTTTTTTTTTCAAATTTTCTTTTACATAATTTACTTATTAAAAAAAAATATCAATAATTTTCTATAGTTTTATTTTTATGATAAATTATAATAAAATAGTGATTTTTAATTGATAAAAAAATTCAAAAATCAACTAAAAAATATTTTAAAATTTTCCTAAAATTTTCTTTTATCCTAATTAGGTTTAGAAACTTAGTTGCAATTTTATGTTTAATTTTCGACAATTTGCTAATTTATCGCGTTTTATTGAATTTCCGTATTTGTTAGAGTGTTTAAATTGCCTTAATTATCAATTTTAATTGGGTTGTTTCTATTTCAAGTAGTTATTTAAATAAAATCCAACTATTTTCTTATTCAAATCAGAATCAAGCTATAAACGAGGTTTCAATTTCACTAGTCCTTAGGGAAACGACCCGGTTGATAATATTTTCTCCGGTTGAATATACGTATTATATATATATTATATATCTTTTTAAGAGTGAATTTCACTTAGGGAATTTTCTTAATTGCTCATTTGAAGTATTTTATTTATATATAAATTATTTGTTACATACAACTATTATGCAGTTCATCTTGTCCATTAATGAATTTTCTCTCTGCATCCCACCGTCATCGTTTAAGTGCTAAGGCTTTTGACACCAATCCGGAGAATAATATCGAGAAATGCATGGAACTTCCGATGAAAAAGCCTTGTAAGACTTTTACAACGTTAAGTTTCAATAGAAGTACATGTTTTTAGAGAATGAACCTTTTACTATTTCTTTTCTAACTTGCAACATATTTTTATTATCTACATTAATTAGGCTAGGAACCGGTATCACTTTCTTTCGACGACACATCGGCCACTGCCTCAACAAAAGGTTCGTGTAACATATTTGATACCAACCCAAAGCAAACATCCTCCACCTATCTTTTCGATGTCACATCGGGAAGGCGAACCGACAAATCCCATGTACTTTATTAGCGATGGAGTTTGTATATTACTTATTAACACTAAGGATTTATAACTTGCATCATTTTTATTCACCCAACTACATTTATTCTTTTTTTTTTTGATTTTTTATGATTAATTCAACACATTATTTTTGCAATTAGAAAAATTTCATTTTAAAAAACCAAAGTATAACTTGAACTAAAATTATTGTTTACAAATGATGTTGACTTCATCATCGATAAATCTTTTTCTACATCACGTTGAATAACTTTTAAGAGTAAAACTCTAATTTGTAAAACTTTAAAGATAACACTGTAAAAATTTAATCAATTTAATGAATTTACGAGGAAGAAAAACCACAAGTGTATACCCCCACTTATAAGTCTTTAAGTTTTCCAAATAAACCTGTTTTAGCAATCCTAATTCCTTATCACACTATCATTTCTTATTCTTTGCAATTTAAAATCTCTAATAAAGAGATTCGCAAATACTGTAGCCTAAATAAAATCCAACACGCATATTTAAAATCTACTTGAGATTAGCATAAGTCTTTCATTACAAACGATTCAAGTCTATCATGTTTACAGTCTACATGGAGACTAGTACAAATTTACAACACATTAATTGTTTAAAGGTGAGCAAGCTAGAACTCAACACGTACGATCGGGTCAAAAATTACTTCTTATTCTCACCAACGGAAAACCTACATTCGTGTCTTAACAATATTTTTTTTTTTTGGATATTTAACTAAATAACAAGACTGAAAAATTAAATTTTTTTTTTTTTTTTCTATTTTATGGGAAAAACGGGTACGTGAGAACAAAACAATAAGCAGGTAACATCAAATCGATAGATTCCCTCCCAAACTAAAACGAAACATTGTCCTCAATGTTTAAGGTTGGGTCTCTACAAAAATCTAAGCCGTTTATGAATTATGCAAAGATAAACCGAGAATCAAATAAGATGAAGGATAACGGATCTCCCCAAACTAATATCAATAAAGTAATAGAAAGCTCGAGTGAAACGGGATACAACACCGGACACGAGAGGCTTCAAAAATAGTTGGGTGCATCCTGAAAAAAATCACAGTGCAAACAACAAACACAAAGAACTGAAGGGACTAGCCCTCTACATATCACAACACATTAAAAATAAAAGACTATAGAAAAGGATATGGCGATGGAGGTGAACTCCACGAAGCGGCTTGTTTTAGGTCACCGAGTCGAAGCTCGACTCGATCCCAGAATTCATTTGTTCCTATAGTGAGAGCAATGGAAATGGCTATAGATAAGAAAATGGAAATGTAATGATGCCGGGTCAAAAATGGTGTCTTCACTCCCGAAGGAGAGAAATGAAGAAAGAAAGAGAATGAAGGTCAAATCTGAAACAAGGGTGGGACGGGTGGGTAAAATATCGGCCATAAAATCATGAGGTTTAGAAACACCCTTAAACACTTTGGTTAACAAAATACCCGCTTCGGGTTCAAAACATTTCTCAACATCCGGTGGTTCCGGTGGAGGACGAGGAAAATGACGGATCATCTTGATGGTCAAGGTTATGTAACTATTATCTTCATTTTCAGAATCATCATTCTCAACACCTGGTGGAATTAAATCATCTGGAACAAGGAAAATATCGATTTCGTTCTTGAGCGTGTTCGACTAATCCTCAACGGGATGTATATGGGAAAGACTCGATAACTGAACATGATAGCATGAACAGTTTCCTGTGACAGTGGAAATTGAAATCTCACAAAGCACTGTCATAAGACTAAGATATTCCCCAAATTCACGATCATTCCTTGAAGGAAGTGTTAAAATTTCATCGGCGAACTCATGGTGAAGAAGATCACTTCTTGGAGAAAAAGTAATCGAAGATTCATTTTGTTCTGGTTCATGATCGGAAATCACTTCGGAAGAGAGATTATGATAAATATCATCACTAAGCAGATTATCAAGAAAAGTTACGTCCCCTTCTGAATCGAAATAACCTTCCTCAAAATTAGAAGAAACTTCCATAGCTAGAAAAGCATCGATCTCATCATTATTGTCTTCTGGAGCAAAACACTCACTTATCGGACAAAGGTGGGTTAAGTAAAACTGGCTCATCGGAAACGTTGGAATTTTTTTCCATTTCATCAAAAAGAGGATTTATGGTGCTAGATTAGAAATTGTCATCAAATTCAAAAAGAGGATTTAAATTATCTATGTAAAATTTTCCTTCCTTGAATATCTTTTTTAAGAAGAGCTAGTTCATTGCTAACTCCTTAAGATGATCACTAGTCCATCACCGAAGGAAGAACTAGGAGAAGGATCATCAAAATGAGTAGTGGTACTACCACTAAACGGATCATCTTTTGTGAAATCGATGACAGAAATGGCATGAACAAAATGCTTATTTTTGTTTTTCTCAGATTTATCAGCATAATAAACAAGTTCTTCCTTTCCTACTCTTAAAGTCAATGTTTCTTCGTACAAATCAATAAGAGCTTTTGCGGTGCGAAGGAAAGGTCTTCTTAAAATAATAGGCACTCTCGGGTCGAGTTCAAAATTAACCACTACAAAATCAGCAAGAAAAGTGAAACCATCAACTCTAACTACAACATCCTCGGCTATACCCATCGGGTGCGTAATTCAACGATTGGCAAGCTCGAGTGTCATTCGAGTAGGAGTCAAAGTTTCAAGCCCAAGTTGCTTGTAGATAGAATGAGGTAAAAGATTTATGCTAGCTCCGGAATCGGCTAAAGCACTAGTCCTATCGAGTTCTTGTAAAGCACACGAAATAAGAAATTTTCCCGGATCTTCGAGCTTCTCGAGAACTTTGTTCATGATGATAGCAGAACATTCAGCATTAACGGTTGTGATGGCGATTTCTTCAAGCTTCTTTTTGTTCCTTAGCAACAAGCTTAACCATTTGTTGAACTTTGGCATTTTGACGAGGGCATCTTTCAATCAAATCTCTAAACGGAGTTGTTTGAACATCTTCAAGAACCGTGCTAGTTTGAGCACTTGGTTTATCGTTCTCTCTCACTTTCATCCTCTCGGGATATGGAAGTTTAGATTGATACGAATTAGGTCTTGGAGAATTAAGATCTTGAATTTCAACATTAACGGTTTTCTTTGCTTTTGGTTTTGGGATTTCCATGAAAATGGATTCTTCTTCCTCCGGAGGTGGGACATGTGCGGTATTTTCCAAATTTGGATTTTGTACTTTTTCCGTTGACGTCTCCGGTTTTGTTCGGGTTCTTTTTGAGGATTTGAAAACTACGGGTGTAGGAACAAGAGGAGTCGAAGGTCCCTCTCACAAGTGTTAACCCGCTCCTTGTGTGATAGCAATAATTGCAGACATGGTTAGTAACGTATGACTTTAAGAGAAGCCAAATTCGAAGTAGAGGCCGAATTTTTGTAATTAATTACAAGACTTGTCAACAAACTCGTAACATTAGCCATGTTGGAATCTGCACATTTTGACCTTGATTTAAACATTCTTCAACACCGTCATGCAGTTTGCCTTGACTTAGTTTTACAAAATCCATTTTCGAAACACCTTGGAAATTAATCGCGTAGGAGCTTGAATGGGTGTAACTTGTAAACTGGTGTTAGAAATTGGTTGGGTGGTTTATAAAACTTGACCTTGAATGTTTTGATGTTTTGATTGAAAATGTTTCCACGTTTTGATTCGAATTGAATTGTTTCCTTGATATCGGCTTTGTTTCCTGGTTGTTTTAACATTTGGTTGATTAACACCGGTGGTCTCATCTGATATCCACAAAAAAAATAAGGAGGAATTTATTTTTTTTCCTTTATTTTGAACAAAGTTGCCACGGCGGCGGTTTGTTGGAATTGATAATTGATATCAATGAAAAACATGAAAATCGTTCCTTGTTAACTGACAATTAATAGAAATAAGGTTTGAACCACAATGTGGACACAAACTCCTCGCCTGATTTGACGGTAGCAGAGTCGTAACATTCTTTTCACTAAATCATCTTATAATCGGCTCATTCGAAATCCTTTTGTCTTCAATAGAAGCGGCGAGTTGTTGAAATTCAAAAGAATTAGAAGGTGTAGAAGTAGAAAGAGGAGCATTCGTACTCGCTCTTGGTTCAATTGCACGACTTCTTGAATAACGAACCTTGGATTTACTCTCAATAATGGCTAAACCATCACGAGGTACCTTATCTAGAAAATTTCCACCCGCGGCGGAATCTAAAGCATCTTGATCATTGGTATTCAAGGAATTGTAGAACGTATCAAGTTGATGTAATTCCGAGAAACCATGATGAGGACATTGAGCGAAGAAGTCCTTTGAAACAATTAATTTCACATGCTTTTCTTTGAAATTTTCATTCGGTTTTGTAGAAATGTGATTCATTTCGAAGGTAAGTTGTTTTTCGAAGTGGAAAAATTGGTTTTATGAATATGTCGAGACAAGATCATCCACGTTATAAAAAGAATCGATCGAGTGGTTCCTTATCTAGCCAAGTCCGGGCTTCACCTTCGAGAGAGAAAGGAAAAAGCAAAAGCTTAATCGTTGTATTTGGAACTTCGGGATGTCTAAACGTAGAAGTAACCTTGTTGAAAAATCGAAGATGATTATGAGGGTCTTGTTTACCCGTAAATTGATTACTTTGAACAAGATTAATCAAAGTTTGTTTATTCAAAATTGTTTGCATTTATTGATGGAACTACATCGCATCCTCGTATCCCTCGATGGGAGCTTGTAGCATTTGAGCCATGGTACGATTGTCGGCCATTGGAAACTCGGGTTCCTCAACAATAACCGTTGTTAATTGTTGTTGTCGACGATTTCGATTACGAGCTTGAGAACGAGTGCGCATGCACTAAAAATAAAGAAATTAAAAAGTAAACAAAAATTACACTAATTTTTTGGATTTTTGAATTTTTTTTTGTATTTTACTTTAATAACAATCAAATTTTAACTGGATACACGTAAACAACATAAAACCAAATAAACACTTACTCACGAAGCTCTTAAAAATTTCTTCTTAAGGTGAGCCGTATTTCGTAAGTGACACAAATGGCAAGTTTTTGAATCTTTGGTTCGATTTGGGAACTTTTCAAGTTCACCGAAACTTATTTATGATAATACCTCAATTGAAGGTATTATATGTTGGTGTTCGTTTACCAACTTTGTGTATTTTTTTTAAAGGATAATTTTTTTTATTTTTGATTTTTTTTATGATAACTATAGTAAAAAGAAAAGAAAATTATTTTTTACTTTTTTTTTATTTTTTTTTATTTTTGAAATATTTAACAAAAATGAAACTTTCGAGGACGAAAGGATTTGTTTTGTATATTTTTATTTAACAACAATTATTTCCCTTTCCTAATCTCTATCCTTGGGTTTTATTCGAATGAGGATGTGATGTGTAATAAAATACACTAATAAAATATACGATATATTACCACAAGAGCAATTAAGAAAACTTCCTAAGGAAAATTCACTCTTAAAAGATATATATATAATATATAATACGTATATTTAACCGGGAAGTATGATCACCCGGGTCGTTTCCCCAACGACTTGTGAAATTAAAACCTCGTTTTAGCTTGGATTATGATTTGAATAAGAGAAAGTATATTTTTGAGTATTTATAACTACTAAATAAAAGCAATAATTAAGATAAACAATTAAAAGCTATTAAATACTTAAACAGATTAACGGGAGCAATTAAAAGCGACAAATAAGCAAATATATTAAATTTAACTCCTAAAAATGTAAACTAAATTTCTAAACCTAAATTAGGACAAAAGAAAATTTTAAGATAAAGAAAAACATTTTTTTGATTATTTTTGAATTTATTATCAATTAAAAACTATTTTAATCTAATTAAATTCTAAAAAATAGCAAATTAAGTCCTAAAAATTTAGAAAAATGATTTTTTAACTTAGAAAAGTCTAAAATAACATAAAACCTCAGAAAACTATTTTTAACTATTTTTAAAATTAAAATCCTATTTTTAAACTTAAAATTAAAAGCTCAAAAATGAAAATTAAAATCTAAAAGTGGTGAAAATGATTTTTCTGATGTAAACCTAAAAGTAATTTTATTATAAAAACAAAAAACTAATTTTTTTTTTTAATTTTTTTTGAATTTTAAATAAACTTTTTTCTATATTTTATGATTTACAAAACATTAAACTTAAGAAAAAGACAATAAATAAATACTAATAGAAAAAGCCAAAAATTCAGGGAAATCTGAAAACGTTATAAAGATCCAAAAGGAAAAAATAAGAAGAATCTCAAAAGCTTAACAAATAAGCCGGGAAAAAGCTATTATAAGCTACGGCTTATTATAAAAAACTTAAAAGGAAAACGAGTATAAGAGTTAAATGGAAGGAGAATAGACGGATGGCTATTGTAACAATGATGGTTAACATGTATGACTTGTGTGAGGGAGGTCGTGGGTTCAAGTCTGGCAAACCCCCATTTTTTACTTTTTTTTTTACTTTTAACAAAAACTAAATATCCAAACTTATTAAAAACTTGATTTTAAACAACTTTAAAACTATACTTTTTGTCTGAAAATGACAAATAAGCACTAAAACAGCTTATGAATAAGCTTCCTACAGAAAGTGGGCTTTTGAGCTAATTTTTGCTAAAACACTTGCACTAAGCTCAAAATAAGCTCAAATCTAAATCCAAAAGCTGTTCTAGATTCCTTGTGATGTCTACAAGCTAGAAATGAAAAGCTACTTAAGCTGAAAACATATTAAGCTAACTGAAATAGGAGATTAAAAGGCTAAACTCAGGAAGAAACTTAAAAAACTCAAAATCTATTTAAGCTAAAAGACACATTAAGCTATATTAGACTATGAACTTTTGAAAACTTATTAAACAACTATTAAGCTATTATCCTAATTGATAAAGCCTAATCCTATAAGCTAGAAATTAAAATTTAAAAGCTAACTTTTGTTACTACTGAATTTGGTGTTTTGATGATTTTTATGAAACTTTTGACAGCAAATTTACCCTAAGAAATAAGGTAGAAATTGTAAAACAAATCCTAATCTATATTAAGCTATAAGATTACTAAAAGACACTAGAGTTACCTAGAACCTACAATTACTATCTTAAAATGAGGCTTAAAAGTCAGCATAACTAACTGCTTGTTAGTGCTGCTGATGCAATTGTCCAAGAAGTAAGGATCACAAATGCAGGTTACTAAGAGAATAAATCATGCACTTGACTTACTCAAATAGAGTATAAGAACACAAATCAAGCACAAATTAAGTCCTAGAAGCTTGGATCTAATCCTTAGCAATTAATAGATAAGCACAAAACTCCCCTGGTGCTAGACTTAAAATATAAACCAAAAAAAATCATTTTAAGCTCAAACTATCTTAGAAGATTTATTCAAAACTTATTTATTGATGAAATCTCAGCTGACCAAAGTGACTTTACTAGATTGCTTTGACTTTTTGAGGTCAAGCAGCTTAAATCCAAACACTCCTTTATAACTGAAACAGATTGAGCTTAAGCTTAAAATGAGAATCCACTTAACAAGGCCTTAATACCAGATAACTAATAGCTTATAACAAACTTATTAAACATGAATCTATAATCTATTAAGCTAGAAATTGAAATCTACAAACTAAACTAGATATTTTTTGTTTTTTTATGGTTTTTAGACAAGTGAATGAAAAAACAAAGATCTACAAGGCTTAAGCTGAAAACAGATGAAGGATAAGCACAAATATAGATATATAAGCACAAATAAGCTACTAGTAAAGAAAATAAGCAATTAATGAACAATTTAAGCACCTTATTAAGCAATTAAACTAAGCTATGCTAAGAGAATTAAAACAAGAAATTTAAAAGGGAACTTACAGCTTGCTTCAGCTTAATAGAAGCTTATAGGCTCTTAGAGCTTATCTACAGCTCTGGCTTATCCAAGGATAAGCCAGTAATAGTCCATGGGATTCCTTCCATGATTGAATCCCCTTCCACAAGTCCAAAATCCATAAGCTAGGTAATTAAGCTGGTTTTAAAGTTTAAGTAGATTATAGACTGAATTAAGCTCTATTATAAGCTTATAGACTTATAAGAGCTTTTGAGTAGCTTATGAGATAGTAGCTTAATATTTAAAGAAAAATGAGAGCTTATGAGTGAAGTTAAAACAAAGTTAAACTGAATTTCATTGATGAAAGCTTGATTACAATACTTAAAAGGAAATTACAAAAGCTGAAAGGGAATTACATAAGCTAAAAATGAAAATTAAGCTAAAACTAAAAGCTACTACTACGTGGTGTGTGTGTGTGATAGTGAGGGCTATTTATAGCCTGCTGATGAAGATTCTAGGCCCAAAATCAGTTAGAAGCTTCTTTCAATCATCACCATTCAATTCACCAATCATTAGGGCTTTGATCTAAACCGTTGGATCAAGTATGTGCACAAACGGATTGCCAAGCTGGCAATCCTTTGATGTGACACCTTTGTACTAGTTTTGTGAGTGTTTTAAGAGTAAAACCAAGCAATTCCTTGTGCTTTCTTCATAGCCACGTGTCATTCCTTTGCTGAGGGAGCCAATTAGAGCTCATAGATTACTTGATTAACCCTGCCATTATGTAAGTGAGCCCTTGAATTGTCTTCCGTACCCTTCAATTTTAATTTGCCCTATCGTTTTGACTGAGGGGTGAAAATGAGAAGACGATGAATAGTAACCCAATCTTTGGCGCCCTTTTTTAACTGAATTTGGTTAAATCAGGTGGAAGGTTTGGGGTATTTGCACTTTCAGTCCTTGTGGTTGATTATTTAAAGTTGTAGTGTAAAACAACTTTTAGAAATGGCAACTTAAGTCCCTGTGGTTTAATAAAAGGTAAATGGGCTAGGGTATTGGGCTTTTGGTTATGGGCTTTGTATCCGGGTAGGGATTTTAAGGGTTTAAGGCCCATTTAAGGTTTAAAGGACTATTTGTGTAATTTTTGGAACTTGGGGGACTTAAATGATAATTTTGGGTTTTTGTCTTTTTATGGTTGACTTTGTTTGACCAGGGTTTGACTTTCTTTGACTGAGACTTGACTTTTTCTGGCTTTGGCTTTAAATCTTTGGCTTCTCTTGTGCTCTTCCGTTTCTCGTGTCCGTGTTTGCCCGTTTTTGATGGTTTTCTTGTGATATTTGTCTTATCCGTACATGCACACACAAAAACAAGCATATCTTTGCCTTTTTTAGTCTGTTTTGGGTCATTCTTGGTGTTAACGGATATGTGTATTTTACACTTATCACTAGGACTAAGGAACAGAAGCAAGAAAAGATCGCAGTAGTGAAAGATTTTCCCGAGGTATTCCCGGATGATCTACCTGGATTGCCGCTTGTTCAGGA
>BQNB010094354.1:0-26142 GCA_026074375.1 Tanacetum coccineum | reverse complement strand
AAACAATTTCGAATCTCGATGCACATGTGTAGGGGGAGTATTTGAAAATAACAATGTCAGAAAATGGTTTTATGGTTCGATCTCTATACCCAACAACCAATTAATCTCACGACGTCGATGAAGTCATAAGGTGGTTAAGGTTAGGTATAAGTCTTATGATCCAACCAGAACCGAAGGGATCTACCCAAGGACATTCCATAGATAGAATTAGAAGTCCTTAGGTATGATTAGAGATGAATGAGAATAAGGGAAAAATGCCGACTAAGGTTGAGCTAACACTAGAACAATCACAACAAGGTGTTAGTGATGACGTATTGGTAAGAATTGAAGGGGTTGAAGAATGAAAAAGAAAAGTATGGATAAAAGGGTGAAAACAAAGCAGCCCTCCATATAACTTAGGCAGAAACCGAGTCAATACATAATCTATCAAAATTACAAAGATGATTGTTGATATTGAAGAAAGACGTCATGGACCCAGTGATGCAATGCACAACCCTTCCGAGCTATTAGAGTTTCTCTCAAAAGAGACTTGTCTAATTTGTCATGAAGATACACACGTTATCTATTGACATCTCACTCTAAGATTGTTGATATTGAATAGGTAGCAGTCAGTTCCAGCCTCCGAGTACTAAAACCAAAGTGCATAAATCGAGTCTAGAGCCAAGAGAGATCAAATTATAAATCTCATTAGGACACAATCTATGTATAACACTTGTTGTTCACCTTTAAACAACATTTGGTAACCAAGAGTCCTATACATTATCATTGAGATCTTGCCAGAACATTCAGAGTGATACTCTTTAGTATTCACAATGACGAATGGAAATCCTTCCAGAGTCAACCACAAACAGCTCTGCGGTAGGTGACTTGCAAGATTCTATATGAATCGAGCTTGTGATAACTGGATATCGATTTGGTCTAGTATATGAATTGATGACTTAATCAGAAAGATAGTAACTGTCTGATTCACTCTTACCGTGTTATCTGCTTTGAGACGTTTTGGTAATGAGAACAAGCAAGCATGGTGAATCTAATACATTTGTATTAGAAGATCCTACACTTTGAGCTGGAAACCCTGTCAATGAGATTCTTTGAATCTACCTGATCACATGTATAGTATTTATACTATAAAACAGGGAACTAGTGTTATCGCAACCTAAAATTGATGAATGACAAAGACATTTCGTCCATATCTGTTGTTTATTACTAACATTCAAATGCATGTATAAACATCACTGTTGCAGCCCCATTCCAGCGAAGTCAGACTCATTACCACATGCTCATATGCAAGCTTTCAAAGTCAATCATTCAGCATCAAGATTTTTGATACTAAACTTCCTCAAAGATCTTCAAAGTCAAATCAAGAATCGTATTTTGGGGAGATGGTTAGCCTTATAATCATATAAGTCAAACAAGAATGCAATAAGTATGAGTATGTCGGTCAAGAGCACAAGTTGATCAAGAAATTCAAATCAAGATGATTCAAGTCAAGGAGATGATGCAAGATGAAAGATCTTAAGAACTCAAAGTCAAAAGATGAAGGCTCAAGATCAAGATCACATAAACGACACCAAAAGAATGTTATTGGTCATCTAAAGTATGAATGAACAAAGCCATTACAAACAAGAAATGACAAAGACAAGACCAAAGAAGGCAAAGCTCAAACGTCATATCTTCAACATTGGGCAAGATAAAGTCAAATCAAGATAACCTCCATCAAGAACGTCAACGTTGGGGAGATCAAAGAAGACCTCAACATTGGGGGAGATTGTTAGCCTTATTTTTATATAAGTCACAACAAGAATGTTATCGGTCATCTTAGTCGTAATTAGTGTTGTTATGTAATAGGTTAGTCGGGTATTAATGGGCTTGGATTGTAATCTAATATTGTCCGTGTTTCGGGCTCAAATCCCAAGTTAAGCCAAGCCCGACCCAAGAAGAAGCCCATGCGTCTTAAGTGAAGGCATAGGGTATAAATAGAACCCTCTCCACACATAGAGAGGGTGTTGGTCATTTATGTATGTGTTTTCATATGTGTAAATGATCCACCAAACTCTCTTCTTAATCTAATAATCTTCTATTTCCTTTCTATCCTCCTTCTTATTATTTTTGTGCCTATCAAGGCTTATTTGGTTTGCTTATTAGTTGTAATAGATTAGATAGTGGGATAATAGTTGGTACTATACCAAGCCTCAAAATAAACCTCCTAATCCAAACAGCTTCCATCTCTGCTTCTGAAGCAGCTATGTATTCAGCTTTTGTAGCGGACATTACAGTAGTACTTTACTTGGAGCTTTTCTAGTCTACTGTGCCTTCCATTCAAAATGAAGACATATCTTGTCTGAGATTTTATTTCATCTTTATCGGTCTTAAATCTAACATTTCAATAGCAATCAACTCTTAGTTCAGCTTCAGGATTTCTACCATAAACCAAGAACATATCTTTAGTATTTCTTAAATACTTAAGAATGGTTTTCACAGTAGTCCAGTGTGGTTCTCTTGGATTCTGTTGAAAACGGCTTGTTATATTTTGCGCGAACGCAACATCAGGTCTAGTGCATCTAACCACATACATAATGGAACCTACAGCTGAAGCATAAGGTACATTTTGCATTCGCTTAACCTCTCCGGGTGTTGAAGCACTTGTGTTTTATTCAAGTCAAGTCTTTCTTGCATGGGGATGTAACCACATTTGGAATTATCCATCTTGAACATTTCAAGACTTTATCCGTGTAAGCACTTTGACTATGTCTAATTAATCGCTTCGATCTATCTCGGTAGATCTTGATTCCAAGAATAAATGCTGTTTCCCCTAAATCTTTCATAACGAAACACCTTCCAAGATATGTCTTTACACTTTGTAAGTTTGGAATGTGATTTCCCATGATAATTATGTCATCGACATATAAGATGAGGAATGTAACATTACTCCCACTAGCCTTTTGATATACACATGGCTCATTAAGATTTTAAGCAAATTCAAACATTTTGATTTCCTCATCAAATCTTTTATTTCAGCTTTTTAATGCTTGCTTAAGACCATAAATGAATCTTTGAAGCTTGCATAC
Organism: Tanacetum coccineum; assembly: GCA_026074375.1. NCBI lineage: Eukaryota > Viridiplantae > Streptophyta > Magnoliopsida > Asterales > Asteraceae > Tanacetum > Tanacetum coccineum. The sequence continues at coordinate 23,074 of BQNB010094354.1, read as the reverse complement.
TTTCATGGGATGATTAGGATCAACAAAAACCTTCATGTTACACCATATAAATATCTTCATCAAGATAACAATTTAAGAAGGCAGTTTTGACATATATTTGCCATATCTCATAGTAATAGAACGCCGCTATGGCTATAAGAATCCTAATAGCTCTAATGTCAGCAACGGGTGAGAACGTTTCTTCATAATCAACCCTGTAGGTTTGAGTAAAACCCTTTGCTACAAGACGAGCTTTATAGGTGTATACATTTCCATCCATGTCAGTCTTTTTCTTAAAAAGCCATTTGCTCCCAACAGTCTTACAATTAGGAAGAAGATCAACCAAGCACCAGAATTGATTATCTTTCTTTCATGGATTGCATTTCCGCATTCATAGAATCGAGCCACTTATTAGATTTCAGATCTAACATTACAGCTTTATAGTTAGCAGGTTCATTAAGATCCCCTAAACTATGCTCCTCTACTTATACATTTAGACATAGGCGTTCAGGAGCTCGATGTTGTAACACCCCCATTTTTACATATAGCAGCGAAAGCTAATCTGGGGTATTACTTCAAGGGTACAACAGTCATAATCATAGAAAACGAATCAAAAGATTCGTTTTTGAAAATAAGTTATCATTCATTATTTCTTCAGAGTTTTTACAAACGAGAGGTTTCCAGAATCTAAAATACAACATTTGAATGATAACGGTTTTTCCATCTTCGTGTCCTCATCACTCCGTGCCATTAGTTACCTGAGATAAAACATGCTAAAAAGTCAACACAAAGGTTGAGTGAAATCCATAGGTTTAAGTAATATAATTTGAATGCAAATGTGATATTTGGGTTACGTTGATATACACCCAGTATTGAAAACATAATTTACATAGTTCATATGGCGTCTTATCAACCTTCTTGGTTAGAACCATTTTGAGAATGCGTGTAGCAGTCTCTAGAGCATAATCTTAAAAGGATAACGGCAAAGTTGTAAGATTTATCATTGATCGAACCATGTCCAACAAGGTACGATTCCTCCTTTTAGACTAGCGTGTCTGAAGGTGTAAGCTGCTGGACAATTCCACAAGCTTTTAGATAATCTTTAAACTCTTGAATAATATATCCGTCTCTTTGATCTGATCAAAGTGCCTTTATAGTCTTCCTAAGTTAACATTGTAAATAGAATTAACATTTGGCAAAAGATTAAGCATATCAATTTCATTAATACCATCACTCGGAGAAGCATTAAATAAAGAACATTATTCTTAGAAACTAAAATACCATAACCCATAAAACATTGGATAAAACCATTTTCAACCAAACGTGAAACTGAAACAACACATCTAGTTATAGTAGGTACATAATGGCAATTGTCTAAACAAGTCATTGGGCCATTAGGTAAAACTAAGTCATCACTTATAATATCTTTTACTTGTTTCAGCTTTCTTACTCCTCTAAGACCATGTTGTGTGTTACAAATATGAGGACCACAACCAATTTTATACACCCAGGATTTAGTAGGAAAAGAAAATAATTCTATTATGAAGATATCTGAAGAACTGGCAGTGCCAACTAGCTTCTTTCTTCTTAATCAACTCAGCAAGGTAAGCAAAACAATTCCTCTTACAATGACCCACCTCTTTGCAGTGGTGGCAGGAGTCATTCTTTGCTGGGTGCTCTTTGGCAGAAGGTTTAGGGTTTTTAGGCTTAGGGATATAACTTTGATGAGGTGTCATTTTATACACTTTTTTAGGGTCATTTAACCCCCTAAATCGTGCATTTATGCCCAAAATAGGTACTTAATCGTTCCGATTCAGGTATTTCACATTTGGAAGGCATTTGGAAGAATTACACGTGACTTGGGCTCATTTGGAGAAGAAACGGACAAGACTACGGAACTACACCAACATCTCTCAAGATAATGTTCAAGCAGCTAGAGACGACGTCACAGATTCAACGTGACGCCGTCACAACGATGACCACGACGGCGTCACAGATTCCACGACGGCGTCAGAGCACACGACCCAACCCAGTATCTAGAATATTCTTTTTCACGACGGCGTCATGAATAAAACGCGACGCCGTCGCAGCGATTTTCCTATATATACAAACTCGAATTTAGGGTTTTAAGTGTAACTTTAGAATAAAAAGAGGGTACAAACCCTAGTTCATTTAGCAGCTGTTAGGGACGATTTTAGGGCCTAAAAACCCTATTGTACTTCCTTCAATTCATGTTCTAATCAAGTAAGACTCATTTAATCATTCAATATATCTTGTTGTGTGATTCTTATCTGTTCTTGCTTTATCTATAACATGCTTGGCTAAACCTCCTATTGTGTTTATTTATGATTGTATGAAACCTAGAATGTAGATCTTAGTGGTGTTGCTTCTTGTGTGGATATGCGTGTTAGGTTTTAGAAAACCAGCTTTTGTCTGTACTGCTGTTAATATGTCTAGGAAAACATAATTGTGTAGAAAGGATACCATCGGGTAACAATCTTCATACTACCTTGCCCCTTTTATGGTTGATCCACTCTTAATATATTTTACATGCATTTAATATACTCTTAGGGGCCTTGTAATAGTTTTCATACTACCTTACTTGCGCGTTGCCTTAACAGAATATTAAATAGACGACGGGTTCGTGTAATTCGTTCATGACTTAGAAAATAATTACATAGATCATCACAAGTGTGACAAAGCAACAACACTAGGAGAAGCAATCTAGGGAGTAATACATGATTAAATAAACATGATCTTTTATCTTATTGTTATCACCATTAGTTTAGTTTATATTTAGTTTATTAGCTAAAACCAAACCCACCTCTCAAATACATGATTTACTACTTTTATAAAATATAAAAAAACAAAAAGAATCTTCTCTCAACCCCTAGAATTCTGTTAGACCGTGATCAAGCCTTCCTAACCTATTCCCCGAGTGAACGATAACAACCCCCCGAGTCTTGCCTATACTACTACTACAACGATTAGGTGCTTTGCCTAGGGAGTTGTAAAACTTCGTGTAGAAGTCCTACGACGACCGCATCAAGTTTTTGGTGTCGCCGCCTGGGGAATAGTTAGGTTTTGGTCATAGTTTAGCTTAGTTCTACTTACTCGAATCCTTTCAAGTAAGATTTAATTTCCACAAATTAGCTTTCTCGTAGTCTATCTCTTCTTTGTGTTATCTATTTCGTAACTCATTCTCGTCAACCACTATAGGAGACAAGAATCCTATCCGTACTTTAGGAGACTACTCCAAACCTAGCCACGAGGGCTACATGAATACCATCGAGCTCCCCATAGGGAACAACGTGGTACCTCTTTTATCTACGCCATCCGGTTGTACAAATCGGGCATGCTCGTTCCACGGAACTTCGGTAAATCTGGCTCGCACACTCTCTCACACCTCGCTCTCAGGATTTTCTTAAACTTGTGGACTCACTTGACCTTGACGGTGACAATAGGGAAAGAACGCGCCTGCGTTTATTTCAATTTTCCCTTCGCGATCAAGCTAGCAATTGGGTTGAACGCCTTCTAGCAGGATCCATCACCACATGGGAGGATCTTCCTACCCGATTCCTTGCTCAGTTCTTTCACCGGAAGGGACAGCAAACTCTGAAATGATATCCTGATGTTCCAACAACATCATGGAGAATCTCTCTCAGAAGCATGGACTCGTTTCAAGGACTTACTACAAAAGTCCCTCATCATAGCATCGACCTGTGGCTCCAAGTCCAAATCTTTTATGACCATGTCAATCCCGTCACAAGACGAACCATTGATCAATCGGCCGGTGGCAAGCTTCGTGACAGAAATGCCAAAGAATCCTGGGCACAATTAGAGGACCTCGCCCTCTATGACAATGAAAGTTAGAACGACCCAAGAGATTTTGCTAAGCCGGTCAATGCAATCTCCTTGCCTCAATATGTCCTGAGTACATCTGACTGCCGCCTCATCGAGCTCGAGAATCAAGTTCAACGCTTGATGGAAGCTCATCTTGCTCCAATGCAACCTACTCAAGTGAACAAAGTCACTACCTCATGTGAGATCTGCACTGGTCCCCACGACACTTAGTATTGCATGGAAGATCCCGAACAAGCCTTTGTTGAAAACGCATCCTCGCGTACCGATGAAGCGAGAGGTAAGTGGTATACTTTTGAGCCCGAGCAAAACAATCTTGGTGACACCTATAATCCGTCACAAAAAAGTCACCCAAACCTTAGGTGGAGACAACCCCAAAATTCCAAAAATATTTTTTCAAACCCACCTAACTAGTTCCAACCCAATGGTTCGATACCGAACCGTCCCTTCAACAATAATCCTCAAATCTTTAACAATCAATCAAATCTAGAAGGATTGGTATCCAGCTTTATGGCATCTCAAGACGCTAAATTGTCCAAGTTTGAAGCCGATTTCAAACAACAACAAAGCTAGATGACCAAAAAATTTGATACAGTATTAAAGGCCATCACCGATCAATTGGCAAGATCAATACTAAGCGATACGGTTAAGAACTCGAAACTGAGTACTTCTTTAGTTTTGTCTGCTCGTTCTTACCCAACAACAAATCCCCAATGCTCATCAAACCCCTCCACTTCAATCAACGCCATCAAAACATGTTCCACGAAGGTGAACATTTCCCAGACAAGCCAGCTACAAACAGGGATGGGGATTAGAACGTAACAACCAGAAGAATCCAAACCAACCCTTAAAGATGAATTCCTGGATTTGCATCTCAACCTACCGGTTCTTGAAGTCCTAGTTCACGCTCTAATCTATAACATAATATAGAAAGCTTAGAACTAGGCAAAAACGGATCAGCATTCGTCCAAGGCGAAGTATCTGCTAAGATTAGGGGATTTAAAACCCTTTAACACCTTGGCTGATTTAGGATCATGTGTAAACATAATCCCACTTTACCTTTTCAAAAAGCTTAACATAGGACTATTGAAAGAGACTGACCACATCTTCGGGTTGGCTGACGGAACCAAATCTTACCCCGTAGGAATTGTCAAAGACGTAGAAGCCCATATAGGAAAACTAAAACAATTAAATGATTTCTACGTAATCGACATAAAGAAAGACCCCGAAACTCCTTTCCTTGTAGGAAGAGGATTCCTTACAACCGCCAATGCAGTTATAGACTGTAGGAAGGCCAAGATAGCAGTAGGAGAAAGAATCACTAGGTTGATATTCGGTGTAAAATGAGTCAATTTAGGTGAGAAAGAAGAAACATATTGGACCACGCTTGGAAAAAGGGAATCATACAAACCACGCCCTATCTCGAAAAAGGGAATCATACAAACCACGCCCTATCTCGAAAAAGGGAATCATACAAACCACACCCTATCTCGGATGGAGTAGGCGCATAAATTCCTTACTACGCTAGGAAAGACTTCTTAGATTGCCATTTTCCTGGAGAATGGGAAATTGCTAGAGATGCTGAGATCAATCCTTTTAAGGATGTCCTTGTGTTTAGAAGGATGGTAGAATTTTTAGGAGCCATACCTATAAACCTTAAAAGAAACATGTGGGAATCAAATGACTTAATTAACAACCCTATAAACTGGAAAAACCACCCAAAAACAGAGATGGAGCGTGGCATGCCAAGATTAGACTGATTGATCCAGGCGAAGAAGAGTTTACCAAAACCCTACAATCAATCCCCACCACTAGAACGCTCTCCGAAAGAGAAAGTCCAAGGGAGATCATCGACCTGGACCACTTCTATGACACTTGACGTGTGACTTCGAGTCTAGCTACAAGACTCGTAAATAAAGAAAAGCGCTTCTTGGGAGGCAACCCAATGTTTATTTTTCCCGCACTTAGGAGTGTCGTGTGTTTTAATTCTTTATTGTTTGTTTTATTATGTTTGAATGAATTTTGTAATCATGCTTTGTTTGTTTATAACTTCGTCTTATTTGCAATCAAAGGTATTTTGCAACAAAATAAGTGTAGGGGAATAAGTGTAGGGGAATATATCCGGGTTTTTAGAACCAATTCAAACATTTAAAATAAATTGTTTAGATTAATTCGCGTCAGTTTCGAGTCATATGATTGTAACGATTAATTCCAGGTTTTTATGCAGTGCTTTCTTCAGATTTAACTAATAAAATTGCGTGCAGGAAATTTCTCATTAAAAACAAAGAAGAATTTTTCACAGACGCTGGAGACGGCGTCGGGATTAACACCCGACGGCGTCGCGTCTCCAGGAATGTAAAAATTTGAATTTTTTTAGTATTTCTGAAAAATAAAATGTGCAATATTTAAAATTTGTAATTCTTTTGTAAACCTACATAAACCTATGATTACATCATTACTCTCATCCTATCTTTACTGTTTTCATAGAGTCAAAACCCTAAACTCTTATTATATTTATATCTATCCCATCGATTTTATGCTTGGTGTAGTTGTCTTTGTCTTTGATTTACAGGTTATATTTGACAAGAAGAAGTTTGGAAGTTCTTAGGAAGTTTCATTGGATGATTCTTAGAGGACGATTTAACCAGTTATCGCATGTTTCTTCTCTATTATTGAGCAAACCAGAGGAGTACTAGTTTCTTTTACTTGTTTTCTTTTCCCTTTATTCGTTTTTACGGGTACTTCTATAGAACATTGGGGACAATGTTCAACTTAAGTGTAGGGGAAATAAGCCTTAGAAACTATTCCTTCAATTGCCATTTGCTTTGTCCTTAAAATGATGGGTAATATATCGAAACATAGCATAAAAAGGTAATTTTGACCCAAATTTAATTTTTTTTATGACACATACCGACGAAAACCAAGTATTAATAGCGTCTCATGGATAGAAATGTGTATGACTAGCACAAAAATCCTTCAATATTCCACCCCAAAAATATGAGGTTCGTCTTTAGATCTTTAGGAATTCGGGTATCTATTATTGACACCCAAGATAATTTGTACCTTTTGCTTTCTCGAGTTAAGGTTCGAATGCAGTCATATGTGTCTATTCTGTCATTATGGATGTGTACGTATGGTCTTTGTCGCCTTTTCTGGAGCATTGGTATCAGTATTAAATTATATGAGTGTACCGGTAGTGTATTAAATTCTAGAACTTATTTTTGTGATGCATCCCGAGACCGCATAGTAAGTATTAGGATTTGCTAGATAAGAGGCACTAGGATTAACCCATGTTTTAAACTTGTAATTGTTATGATGATCACACCGATCATATAACTATCCCACACTGTTATCCCAATATATTAAGATCAAAACACATAAAAAGCAACACAATAATAAGACAAATAGAATAAGCTAGAAAAGAGAGAAAGGAAAGGTTAAAAGATTAGATTAGAGAGAAAGAGAGGAGTGGTGGATGATTACACACACATACAAATGTAAGAAATCGTAACCAACACCCTCTCCATGTGTGAAGAGGGTTCTATTTATAGTCACATACCCTCTAGTAGACGTATGGAATCTCTTTATGGGCCAGGCTTGGCTTGTGTTGGGCTTTAGCCCTAAACATAGACAATATTAGCTTAAAGTCTAAGCTCATTGAATCTTCTTGACAGGGTTTCGCAGCTGTACTAGCCGTTCTCATTACCAGAGCGTCTCAAAGCAGACAACACGGTAAGAGTGAATTAGATAGTTACTATCTTTCTGATTGTAAGTCGTCAATTCATATACTGGACCAGTAGAATATCCATTGTCACAAGTTTGATTCTATAGAATCATACAAGTCACCCACCAAGAGCGTTGTTGATGTTGGCCTCAAACAGGATTTCCATCTCCCATTGTGAATAACTTAAGTATCACCGATGTTCTGGCAAATCCCTCAAAGGATAAATGCGTATACCTCTTGTTACAACTTCGAACTTATGGTGTGTACAACAAGGTGTATTTGACATTGTGTTCCTAGTGAAGATTTATAATTTGATCTCTTCTTGGCTCTATAGCGATATGTGCATGTTTGATTTAGTAATACGGAGAGCTGGAGCAACCTGCCACCTATTCAATAACAAAATTCTCAGAGTAAGATGTCAATATATAACGTGTGTACTCTCCGAAGAAAAATGAGACACGTTTCTTTTGAGAGAAACTCGAATGCTGGGAAAGGGATGTGCATTGCATCACTGGGTCAACAGGACGGCTTTCTTCTATACCAACTATCATCAATGTGGATTTATTATAATAATTGTATTGACCCCCGTTTCTGCCTAAAGTATGTGTATGGCCTGCTTTTGTTTTCACCCTTTATCCATACATTTCTTTTTCATTCTTCAACCCCTTTAATGCTAACCAAGACGTCATTACTAACACCTTGTTGTGATTGTTCCAGTGTTAGCTCAACCTTAGTTGGCATTTTTCCCTTATTCTCATCCATCTCCAATCATACCTAAAGACTTCTAATTCTATCTATGGAATATCCATGGGTAGATCCCTCCGGTTCTGATTGGATCATAGGACTTATACCTAACCTTAACCACCTTATGACTTCATCGATGTCGTAAATTAGTTGGTTGTTGGGTATAGAGATCGAACCATAAAACCATTTTCTAACATTGTTTCATCTGTATCAAAGATTTTTATTTAGAAATACTCCCCCTACACATGTGCACCGAGATTTGAAATTGTTTTGCACACGAAGGAAAGAGTTGCACTTAGAGTCTTAACGATCACATTCACATTTTAATCACATTTTCTCCCCTTAATTAAAATAATAAATTTTTAGTATTTGAAATACCAATTGATTAAAATTTATGACATGAAAAAAAATTCCATGGGAAGAAAAATTATACCATGATATTGCATGAGTTTATTTTTCTGATAGCTCCCCTTCATCACAGTATGTGGGATACCACTAATTTTAAAACTTGACGTTACAAGGAAAAATGATATGACACCACAAATATGTTGAAGACGGAGTGAGATGAATGTATATTATTAATTAACATTTTAAATTTCCATATTTTAATTTCACGAAATATTTTTGGATACATAAAATTGACATTTATGAGATGTACCCAAAATACATTAAAAGGATTTTGTTTTAAAAACTCCCCTTCAAAACTTGATCTACTTGTTACGATGACAATGTTGAGCATTCATTTTACCAATTGTACCACTTATAAACATTGACTATTGTACCAATTGTTAAATATATTGAGGAAGGGAGTGTTAACCACACAATTTTAACAAATACCACTTTTTATGGAAAGATACCACAAATTTTATTGTAGACAATTTGACATTGAAATTTCTTTTTGAAAATTGTGTTCAACGGTTTTAAAAACCATGATAGAACACTTCTCTTCTATTTAAAAAATAAGCGCACTGAAATGTACACTCCTCTATTACATTCGGGTCCGAGTTATGCACTGATATGTACATAAGTCATTAAGAAAATCTAGAAATGACATGTTTTGAAACGTTTGAACTCTTGCTCGAACTTCATTTACACGCCCGTGTCAATGTTAATCGACATTTATAGGTACGTAAATGTTATCGATTCCAAGAGACATGTCGAGAAGATTCTTTTTGGTATTTTTGAAATTTTCTGATATTATATTTTATTTTTCTAGATTTTATATTATTCGATTTCTTTTTGTTGGTTTTATATTTTTGTATTTTCTTTTTTCAAGAATATTTATAAATCAAAATAAAGAAAAAAATAAAAATATTTATAGGTTCGATGTTTGATGGATCAAGCAGATTCGTTTGCAGAACCTCCAGTTCTTCTGGAGTCAAACATCTCATACCGAGTTGTCTGATGAGATACTTAAACCTATCTTCGGGTAAGGCTTTAGTAAACAGGTCAGCTAATTGGTATTCAGTTCCGACAAAGAATAATTTAACAATACCCTTTTCAACCTGTTCCTTTATGAAGTGATATCAGACATCAATATGCTTGGTGCGGGAATGCTAGATTGGATTGCACTAGATGGTATTTTATCAAAGTAAAAGCCATAATCTGTGAGCTAAGTTCTCAACCATAGAACTTGAGCGCAACACGCAGATAAAGACACATACTCGGCTTCTGCTGAAGACATTGAAGTGCAGTCCTGCTTCTTGGACAACCAGCTGACTAACTTATCACCTCCTAGAAATTGTATGCCACCAGATGTACTTTTTCGTGAGTCGAGACATCCCGCGTGATCCAAATCTGAAAAAGCTGTTTGAAACCGATGTCCTTCGGATACCAGAGTCCTATGTTAATGGTATTCCTAAGGTACCGAAAGATCCGCTTAACCGCAGTGAGATGTTTCTCAGTCGGTCTCGCTTGATAGCGAGCATAATAACATGTTGCATGTACAATATCTGGTCTACTTGCTGTTATGTATATGAGTGCTCTGACCATACTATGATATTTCGTTTGGTCGACCGGAGTTCCACACAAGTCAGCATCTAGGTGTTTCGTAGCCATTGGATTACCAATGCTATCACATGAGGTCATACCATGCTTATTAAGTATCTTTTGAGCATACTTAGCTTGGTTTATAAAGGTACAACGTGGGGATTGGTGGATCTGAATTCCTAAGAAGAATTTCAGCTCCTCCATCATAGACATTTCAAACTTGTTGTGCATTAGTTTTTCAAACCTTTTTGAAAGTTTTGGGTTCGTAGAACCAAAAATAATGTCATCAACGTAAATTTGCACAAGCAATATGTCTTCACCTTTTTTAGTAATGAACAGAGTTGGATCAATAGAACCTTTTGAGAATCATTTAGATACCAAGAAGTTGGAAAATTCATCGTCTAGAACCTTTAGAGAACCCTTTGGATACCAGGAAGTTAGAGAGTTCATCGTGCCACGCCCTTGGAGCTTGTTTGTGTCCATATAATGCCTTCTTGAGACGGTAGACTTTGTTAGGATGATAAGGGTCTACGAATCCATCTGGCTGATTGACGTACACTTCTTCCTTCAAAGGACCATTAAGAAATGTTGGCTTGACGTCTATCTGGTATATTGGAAATGATTTGTGTGCAGCATACGCAATGAATAACCGGATAACTTCCAATCGAGCAACTGGTGCAAATGACTCTTCGAAATCAATACCTTTTTGCTGACCATATCCCTTTGCTACAATACGCGCTTTGTTGCGGATTATAGTATTTTCTTCATCACATTTGTTTTTCTAAAGCCACTTCATGTTAATGACATTTTTACATAAGGGTATGTCGACTAATTCCCATACATCTAGTCGTTCAAACTAGTGAATTTCTTTATGCATCGCTTCAATCCATGCTGAATAAGCCACTGTTTCTTTGATGTTCTTTGGTTCGGTTCGACTCACGATGAATGCGAACATACACATCTCGCCATCTATTTCTAGCTGACATCTTGTTCTAATTGATTGAGAAGGATTTCCAATGACTTGTTCTAAAGGATGATCTTTTGTCCAACGATGTTCAAAAGGATGTCGTTGATAGAATGTATGCATGTTTGACGAGTCAACATATCGAGAAGATGTCTCCCCTCGTTCTTGTACCGGTGTACTAAAGATGTTGATAAATTCGTCTTCGTCAACTTGTGCATATTCTTTATCAGTTTCTGCTTGAATAATGTTCTCAGTAGCAGTGACAGCTGGTGCTTGAGTTGGTGCTTGACTTGTAGTTTCAGGTGTTGTTTGAGTGTTCAATGGAGATATATCTGCAGCAACGGTTGTTGTAGTAGATTGAGTTATGTTTTGTTGTTGACGTTTATCAGTAGCATTTACAACGGAAGACTTTGACACAACTAGAGTTGTGCCATCGAGTAATTCATTGAACATTGGACTAAATAGCACATCCAGCTCATTTGACGTTGTTACTGTCTCATTTGCTTGAGGAATATTTTCTTGACTTTGGGTTTCGAGACTTAAACTGTCATGTTTAAGTGTCGTCGTAGTACATTGTAGAAAGGGGTCAAAACTGACATGATCTGACACCATGTGAGGCAATTAGTCAAAGTTAACATGAATGGTTTCAACTATCACTTTTGGACTCTTGTTATATACCCGATATGCTCTTGACTGATTAGAATACCCTACAAAAATACATGCATTACCTTTTTCCTTCATTTTGTCAAGATTTTCACCATCTCTAACGATGTAGCAAAGAGAGCCAAAAATGTGAAAAAAGTTAACAGACGGTTTTCGGCCATTGATGATGTGGTATGGTTTTTTTTTCATGTCGAGGAATTACGAGTGAACGATTTTGAGTAAAAAATGTTGTGGCAATTGCTTCAGCCCAAAAGTACAGAGAAACTTTAGCGGCGCTTAGCATTGTTCGAGAAGCCTCAACAAGAGTACGGTTTCATCTTTCGACAATGCCGTTTTGTTCAGGTGTTTGAGCAACGGACGTTTGGTGTTCAATCCCTTGTTGAGAAAAGTATGCATGAAGAGTTTTTTTTAAGAATTTTGTGCCTTTGTCAGTTCAAATTGTTCTAACTTGAGCATGAAGTCCCCTTTGAACAAGTTTGAGGAAATCGATGAGAACTTCTGGTGTTTCATCTTTGGACTTCAAAAAGTAAGTCTAAGTATATCTGGAGTAGTCATCAACAATTACAAGAACATATTTCTTTCCATTAATACTTTCTACCCGCATGGGACTACATAAGTCCATGTGTAGAAGTTGTAATCGTCTTTTGGAGCTTGGGGTAGTTTGGTCAATCTATTGTAGCTTCAGGTTTGTAACCTTACACTTATTAAGAGTGTTCGTATTTATTGGAGGCTGAAGTTGGTTAAAACGTTTGTTAGTAATCTTATTCATTATGTTTTATGAAAATTTCTTCTTAGTATCATTGACTTAGATTCGCATTAGTCTTAATATTCACCAATTCAAAAGTTTATATCATAGTTGTTTGAATTTATTCAATACAACTTAGGCTATATCAAGATAGCAGAGGAGTATTCTATTGGATCAAACAATGGTATCAAAGCTTGTGAGAAGCTTTGAATAAGAAGAAGCTTTACTACACATAAGATCTACTCTTTCAAGAAGCAATGGATTCTCAATCTACTCAAACCATCAAGCTACCCATACTCCAACCTGGTGAGTATAATCTCTAAAAGATGATGATAGAGCAGTACCTACAGTGTATTAATTACACTCTATGAGAGATCGTAGAAAATGGTAATGCACCCATAGTAACAAAAACTGTTGATGGTAAGGAGACTATTATCCCTCCTACAAGTGTTAAAGAGAAGGCACAAAGAAGGGCAGAGCTGAAGGCAAGAAGCACTTTGTTGATGGCATTACCTAATGAGCATCAATTAAAGTTCAACTCTACGAAGGGATTGCTAGACACTGATGCAGGCTATTGAGAACAGATTTGGAGGTAATACTACTACAAAGAAAACTCAGAAAAATCTTCTGAAGCAACAATATGAAAACTTTGCTGCATCTAGTACAAAAGTGATTGAGCAAACTTATGGGGGATCAAATGATAATTTGTCAAATTTTAAGGGGGGGGAAAAAGTTGGCATGGTTGAAGTGTTATTCCCTCAAGAAGACATCAATCAGAAGTTCTTAAGAAGCTTATCACAAGAATGGACTATGTATACCATTGTGTGGAGGAACAAACCAAAGATTGAGACTTTGAGTTTGGATGACCTCTTCAACAACCTGAAGGTTTATGAATCAGAGGTCAAAGGTACATCTAGCTCAACTACAAACTTACACAATGTAGCCTTTCTGTCCTCTAGCAGCACTAACAGTGCAACTAGAGCAGTTAATACTGCTCAGGGTGTTAATACTGCTAGCACTCAGGGTGTTGCTGATAGCTCAACAACTGTTGAAAATTTGAGTGATGCTATGATTTATTCCTTCTTTGCTAGCCAACCAAGTATTCCACAGCTAGATAATGAAGATCTACAACAAATCAATCCTGATGATCTAGAAGAGATGGATTTGAGGTGGAACATTTCTATGCTAACTATGAGGGCAAGAAGATTCCTGAAGAATACTGGAAGGAAGCTGGACATGGCCAACAAAGAAAAAATTAGGTTTGACAAGTCCAAGGTGGAGTGTTTCAACTGCCACAAGAGAGGACACTTTGCAAGAGAGCGCAGGGAACCCAGGAATCAAGACAGTAGGAACAGGGAGCCTACCAGAAGAACTGTTCTAGTTGAAGAAACTACTTCAAATGCCTTAGTATCTCAGTGTGATGGCTTTGGCTATGACTGGAGTGACCAAGCAAAAGAAGGTCCAACCAATTTTGCTCTCATGGCTTATTCTTTAATAAGTTCAACTTCTTCTTCAAACTCTGAGGTATCTAATGACTCAAATTGTTGTTCATCTTGTTTAGAATGTGTAAAAGATCTAAAAGAACAAAGGAATAATTAGTTAAAGACTTAATGAAACAGCAAGGTACGTGTTGTCTCTTATAAAAACTGGTTTAGAAACTGTAGAAGATAGGACTGTTAGTCTTTAAGGAATAATGAGTCTGTGTATGAGGAAGTATATTAAACTCTTAAAACGTGAAATATTTTAAGAGATTTAGATAATTACAGAGCTTAAAAGGACAGTTTAGAATTGGTTTACCAAAAGAAAAAAGACGAGGTTCAACTTACAGTACAAAAATTTGAAAATTTATCAAAAAACCTAAGTAAACTTCTAGACAGACAGATAATAAATAAGTGTAAAACAAGATTAGGGTATAATGCTGTCCCATCTCCCTATACTAGGAATTTTATGCCACCAAAATCTGATTTAGTTATATCCAGTATAGGATGATTTTGTTTGTATGGTCTGTTAGTGAGTCTATAGTTGAAAAGGCTTACTGGTGAGACTTATGAACCGGAGACTGAGAAAAGAAAATGGAGTCCAATTATTAAGGATTGGGTATCTGATAGTGATGAAGAAAATGTGCCTAAGGTTAAAATAGTTAAGATGTTTAATAAATCTAGTTTTGCTAAGATAAACTTTGTTAAGTCTACTGAGCAAGTAAAATCTTCTAGGAAAACATCAGTTGATAAAAATAGGCAAAACACACCTATTTAACAAGAGAAACTAAAACCAATAGATGTCTTAAAAATTAGGGAATGATTTTGAGATGTTCAACAAAGCTTGTCACGTGTGTGGTAGTTTTGATCATTTGAAGAATGATTGTAATAACTGGTTTAATAATGGAAGATTTGCAAAAACCAGTTTGACAATGTTGAAAGGGTGAACAAAAAGAATTTCTCTTAAATAACTCACCCTTAGTCAAAAAGGAAAATTAGTTCAAGAAACAGTTTAATAGGTCTGGCCACCAATTTCACGTTATTAATGCTGTCTAGACCTGTTATCTATCAATCAGAAACATCAATGATAATGCGGGACGGACCCATGAAAAATGTTATTAATAATGCATGTTCAACTACTAGAAGGCCTTTTAACAAAATAACAGCAGCAAATAACAATAATTTCACTAAAAAGGTTAATACTGTTAAGGGGACAAGGGTTAATACTACTAGGCCAAAAGCAGTTCTTAGTGCTGTTAATGGAAACAAGGGAAATGCTGTTAAGGCCTCAGCATGTTGGGTTTGGTGACCAAAGCACAAAGTTTTAGACCATGTCTCCAGAAACAATGGTGCATCAATGTCCTTTAAAATATTTGACTATATTGATGCACAAGGCAGATCCAAGTCAGTAATGGCTTGGGTCTCCAAAAGAAACTAATTTTTCCTACCATTATGTGTCAGGCAATCCACAATAAGATTTGAAGAATAAAGGAGTGATTGACAGTGGATGCTCTAGGCACATGATAGGAAATAAATCCTATCTTACATATTATGAAGAAATTGATGGAGGATTTGTTGCATTTGGAGGTAATTCCAAAGATGAGAAAATTATTAGGAAAGGTAAAATAAGAACTGGTAAATTGGATTTTGAAGATGTGTATTTTGTAAAGGAACTAAATTTTAACCTTATCAGTGTCTATCAAAATGTGTGACAGAAGGATAGTGTTTCTTTTTAAATGATACGAATGTGTTGTTCTATCTCCAGACTTTAAGTTAACTGATGAAAGTGATATTTTACTTAAAGTTCCTAGAAAGGATAACATGTACAGTGTTAACTTAAAGAATGTTATTCCTCAAGGAGGTTTCACTTGTCTCTTTGTAAAAGCTACATCAGATGAATTTAATCTTTGGTATAGGAGGCTTGGACATGTAAATTTCAAAATAATGAATAAAATGGTAATGTGGGAAACTTGTAAGAGTTTACCTTTAAAACTTTTGAAATTAATCAAACCTGTGTTGCTTGTAGAGGGAATGCAAACACAGAGCTTCTTGTAAAGACCAAAACAAGTGTTTCAATCAAGCCAAAACATTAAAATGTGCCATGGATTTGTTTGGTCTAACATTTGTAAAGAGTTTAATGAAGAAGATGTATTGCCTAGTTGTCACATATGATTTTAGTAGGTTTAGTTAGGTTTTCTTTTTAGCCACTAAGGATGAAACTAGTGAAATCCTTAAAACATCATAAAGGCATAGAAAATTAATTGAACCTTGGGTGAAAGGATTTAGATGTGCCAATGGGACTAAATTCAAGAATAGGGTCATGAACCAGTTCTATAAAATGAAGGGTATTAAGAGGGAAATTAGTATTGCAAGGACTCCACAATAAAATGGAGTAGCAGAAAGGAAAAATAAGACACTAATAGAGGTTGCTAGAAATATGCTAGCTGATTTAAAATTGCCAACAACTTTCTGGGCTGGAGTAGTTAATACTGCTTATTATGTCCAAAAATAGGGTGTTAGTTATCAAGCCACACAACAAGACCCCTTATGAAGTTTTTCTAGGTAGAAAACCTGCCTTAAGCTTCATGAGACCATTATCCTTAATACCATAGATCACATAGGTAAGTTTGATGGAAAGGCTGATGAAGGGTTCTTTGTAGGATACTCTACCAATAGCAAAGCATTCAGAGTATTTAACAGTAGAACTAGGATAGTAGAAGAGAACTTACATGTTCAATTTAGTGAGAATACATCTAATATTGCAGGAAGTGGACCTAATTGGCTTTTTGATATAGATGCACTAACAAAATCAATGAATTATAAGCCAGTTGTTGCAGGAAATCAGTCTAATGGTAATGCATGTACAAAAGCATGTGATGAAGCAGGTAAATCTAGAATGGAGGCAGTACTTGGAAAAGATTACATTTTGCTACCAATGTGGCCTGCTGATCTACTATTCTCTCAGAATTCAAATGATTCTCCTGATGCTGGATTCAAACCATTAGGGGAGGAGGAAAAAAAGGATGCTGAAGATCCAGGGAATGAAAGTGGAAATCCAACTGAAGGGAAAAATAGTGAGGTTCCAAGTACAGAGGAGCCAATAATTAATCAAGAGAAGAATGATAATATTAACAGCACTAACAATATTAATACTGCTAGTGATGGAAACAACTCTAACAATGTTAATGCTGTTAGTTCAACTATTAATGTTGCTGGCACAGAAGTTAATGTTGTTGATCTAAAAACAAGCATTGAACTTCCAAATGATCCAAATATGCCTGAATTAGAAGATATTGTTTATTCAGATGATGATGAAGATGTTGGTGCAGAGGCTAACATGAACAATTTAGATGCATTTATGCCTGTTAGTCCTATTCCAACTACAAGAATACACAAAGATCATCCAGTTGACCAAATCATTAGAGACTTGAATTCAGCACCTCAAACAAGAAGAATGACAAAGAATTTGAAAGAACATGGTTTGTTTAGTTCAGTTCAGCAAAGAACAAACCATAAAGACTTTCAAAATTGCTTGTTTGCTTGCTTTTTATCACAAGAAGAACCCAAAAAGGTAATTCATGCATTGAATGATCCAAGCTGAATAGAAGCTATGCATGATGAGCTACCGCAATTCAAATTATAAAAGGTTTGGACTCTGGCGGATTTACCAAATGGAAAAAGGGCTATTGGCACTAAATGGGTTTACAGGAACAAGGATGAAAGAGGTATTGTGATTAAAAATAAAGCAAGATTAGTTGCACAAGGATACACACAAGAAGAAGGAATAGACTATAATGAGGTTTTTGCTTATTTTGCCAGAATTGAAGCAATTAGGCTATTCTTAGCCTATGCCTCATTTAAAGACTTTGTGGTGTACCAGATGGATGTCAAGAGTGATTTTCTTTATGGAAAGATTGAAGAGAAAGTCTATGTTTGTCAACCACCAGGATTTGAAGATCCAGACTTTCCTGATAGAGTAAACAAAGTTGAAAAGGCACTTTATGGATTACATCAAGCTCCCAGAGCTTGGTATGAAACCTTGTCAACTTATTTGTTAGACAATGGGTTCAGAGAGGAAAGATAGACAAGACTTTGTTTATCAAAAGGGTCAAAAGTAATATTCTATTAGTTTAAGTGTATGTGGATGATATCATTTTTGGTTCTACAAAGAAGTCATTATGCATTGAATTTGAGAAGATGATGCATAAGAAGTTTCAAATGAGCTCTATGGGTGAACTCATATTCTTCCTAGGACTGCAAGTGAAGAAGAAGGAAGATGGGATTTTTATCAGTCAAGACAAGTATGTGACTGAGATTTTGAAGAAATTTGGTTTTACTGATGTCAAGACAGCAAGCACACCTATGGAAACCCATAAGCCTTTGCTTAAAGATGCAGATGGTGAAGATGTAGATGAACACTTGTATAGATCCATGATTGGATCAATGATGTATCTTACTTCTTCAAGACCTAATATTATGTTTGCAGTGTGTGCTTGTGCAAGATACCAAGTTAACCCAAAAGTTTCACATCTTCATGCTGTGAAAAGGATTTTAAGATACTTAAAAGGTCAACCTAAATTAGGCCTTTGGTATCCAAAAGATTCTCCTTTTGATTTGGTAGCATACACTGATAGTGATTATGCTAGAGCAAGTTTAGATAGGAAGTCCACAATAGGAGGTTGTCAATTCCTAGGATGTAGATTGATTTCATGGCAATGGTTGCTAATTCCACAACTGAAGCTGAGTATATAGCTGCTTCAAATTGTTGTGGACAGGTGCTTTGAATCCAAAATCAATTGCTGGATTATGGATATAACTTTATGCATACTAAGATTCATATTGATACTGAGAGTACTATCTGCATAGTGAAGAACCCTGTTTTTCATTCAAAAATAAAGCACATTGAGATTAGGTATCACTTTATCAGAGATTCTTATGAGAAGAAGCTTATCCAGATGATCAAGATTCACACAGACCAGAATGTTGCAGATTTGCTCACAAAAGCATTTGATATTAGCAGATTTCAAAATCTGATTGCTAGTATTGGAATGCTTAATCTCTGAAGTCTTGATTAATGGAAGGATGTTTAGAATGGAATGAAAAAGCTGCTAAGGAAGAAATTAGAGTAAGTACTTGTAACTTAAAAGTTTATGCTGTTAATTATAATTAGTGCTGCTAGTTATACTTAATACTGTTAGTTATACTTAAGCGAGAATAAAAACAAAAAGAGAGATATGTGAACATAAAAACAGATAGAGAGAATTGTGAGCTAAAAGAATTAAGAGAAATCAAAAACAGACATAGAGAATTATGAGCTAAAAGAATTAAGAGAAATCAAAAACAGACAAAGAGAATTTGTAAGTTAAAATATTAATTTGATGATGGCAATGCTGATTAGAAAGGAATTGGAGTTAATGCTGGTGATTCAAAGTTAATGCTGCTAAGCATAAACTTACTGCTACTAGAGAAAGTTAATGCTGCTAGGCATAACTTATTACTTCTGGTTGTAAGTTAATGCTGCTAGGCTTAATGTACTACTGAGTTACTACTGCTGGGTTACTTACTACTGCTAGTAGGGGTGTTCACGGGGCGGTTCGGTTCGGTTAGTTGGAAGATTTAAACTATCCGTCGCGGGGCGGGTAATTAATTTGTAAGCTGAAAAATAGAAAGAGATGAAGAAAACTCATTTCACACAAAAGATGAACTAGAGAGAGAAAGTAAAATGGAAAAATATGGAATGGTTGATTGAACTATGTGTGAAATACAAAGAGAACCAACACCCTCTCCATGTGTGGAGAGGGTATTTATACTTAGTAAGTGGCCGGTTGGGCCTTGGCTTTCATGGGCCTTGGACTAACTAGCCCACTAAGTTTCCAAATATTGTTATACGAGCCATCTACCGATATCTATGAAGTGACCGAGACTTTTCTAGGAATTTCGTATTCCTAACAATCTCCCCCTAAGGGAGGTCACTTCATGTTACAAAAACTTAAACCTATCATACTATGCTGAGTCTTCATTCTTGTGCTCGCAGACTTGAATTTCTTTCTTTTCTTCTTCTTGTGAATATGTTGTAGTGACCTTGACTTTTAGGCTGGAGCACATTCCTTTGACTTTAACTTGTATGTGATCCTTGAGCTTCTTGAGATCATCATCCAATCATAATCTCTTTTCGTCATCCTGTAAACTTTGCCATCTTGTGAACTTGTGACTTCTGGACTGACATGCTCATACCTTTCTTGATTTATTGACTTGGGCAAAGTGCGACATCACTACAATACAGCTCAAACACCTCAATCCGTTAAACGGTACAATCGACCAAAATACTTCGCGAAAACTGACGAAAAGAAATAAGCAAAACCTCAAAATAAGCCCTTATAAGCATTTTTTGAAAAACAAAAAATTACCACAACAACCATTTTATTTAAACTCAAAAACCCCTTTTCTTCCTTTCTTTTATAAGCCGACGCACAACACCCCTTTTATATTTATTCGTTTTCAAGTTTCGACCTTTTTGACGATCAACTAGTACAACTAGCGTCTAGACATCACCATAATCACAAAAGTAAAACTTAAATTCAATTGTTTTTAAAACTTACTTGTTTGATGAGTTTGGTTCGGTCGAGACGCGCAAATAAGACTAAAAACCTTGTTTCAACAACCCGAAACTACTAGTTATCAACACAATAATATATTCTTAACCCCGTGTTCTTGGCAAAATCTTCAAAATCTTTGTTCTTCTTCTTCCTTGTGGTCGTCCGATGTATAGAGATGTTATCTTGAAAAGCTTTAATATTGCATCTTTCTTGAGGTTCTTTAACTATAATACTTCGTCACTTCGAGAAAGACGTTCGGTATCAGAGTGACGAAAACTTCTTTGAAATTCTTTGACTTTAATACTTCGTCACTTCAAGAAAGACGTTCGGTATCAGAGTAGCGGAAGTCTTGAAACATGTACTTGAGCTTTCATGATGTCTTTATGTTTGTCGGTCGGGTATGAGCATGTGGCTATGAATCTTGTGAGTCAGCTGGAATCAGGTACCTTCACCTCCATCTTTAAATATCCTGCATTAAAACAGTTAGCAATAAAGCAGGGGGACGAATATGGCTTTGTCATTCACCCAGGTTTGGTTGGAGTAACCTTCAAATCCGTGAGGATCGACCTGTGATCAGATAGATTCAATTTAAGAAGAATCTTCTTGACAGGATTTCCAGCTGTAGTATTGAATCTTTCTAACACATAAGTATTAGATTCATCGTACTCAGCATGTTCTCATTATCGGAACGTCTCAAAGTAGACAACACGATAAGAGTGAACCAGTGAGTTACTATCTCACCGATTGAATAAAAATTGATTTAAGAAAATCAATCGACGTGTCACTTGCTAAAGTGATTTTGATCAGCAACCGTTGATCAATTCATATCCTGGAACAAGTTTGATTCTTATAGAATCGCACCATCATTTCCTTCCAGTTGTCACAAGTTTGATTCGTATAGAATCGCACAAGTTACCTACCAAGACTTTGTTTGATGCTGGCTCAAGTAGGATTTCCATCTTCATTGTGAATGAATTCACTCTGATGTTCTGGCAAAATCACAAGGATAATGCGTAGGACTCTTAATATATATCTTGTAATTCACATTATGTGACTTAGCAAGCAGAATTTGACAAGTGTCCTTATGAGATTTATAGATGATCTCTTTTGGCTCTAGACTCAATAGTGCACTTTGATTTTAGTGATCGGAGGCTGGAACAGACTGCCACCTTTTCAATATCAACTAACTCAGAGTGAGAAAGTCGATAGGAATGAGTGTAATCTTTGTGAGAAATGAAACAAGAGTCTTTTGAAAGAGCTTGAGTGGCTAGGGAGGGTTGTGCATAGCGTCACTGGGTCCATGGCAGTCTTCAATGTCAGACAACACCTTAGTGTTTTCGACAGTTATGTATTGACCCGGTTTCTGCCTAAGTGTATGGAGGGCTTCTTTCTTTACACCCTTTATCCTTACATTTCTTTTTCATTCTTCAACCCCTTCACTGCTTACCGAGACTTCATAACTAACACCTTGTAGGGTTTGTTCCAGTGTTAGCTCCATCTCAGTCGGCATTATTCCCTTTTCTCACTTTTTCTCCTTTTATCATACCTAAGGACTTCTACACTAACTAGTGGATATCCTTGGGTAGATCCCTCTGGTTCTGGCTGGATCATGGGATTTGAATACCTATGCCTAACCACCTTATATCTTCATAAATTTAAGAACATGGTCGGTCTTTTGGGCATTCCATCACAATCCTTCAAAACCATTGAAAATTCAATCAAAGTGTTTGATATAAATATCAAAAAGATTTACACTTTGAGAGTTTTTCATTATCACTAAAAGCTCCCCCTTAACATGTGCATGGTATTCGTAGTGCATGATAAGTGTGGAGTGCATTGAGTCCATTTTATTTGATCACATCTTTCAATACAAATTAGATATAGGTTAATCACATTTTCTCCCCTTATCTAAAATGTTAACCCCTTGATATTTTGGATATCAATTGATTAACCGTTTGGGGACAAAATGTTTTATGCTACCTATAAGGAACATTTTAATGCTCCCCCTCAATTTTTGAGGGTATATAAGACAGCGCTGAGTACAATAATTTGAATTTTTTTTGAATTTACTAAGAAATTCTTGAAAATTTTGTACTCGAGCACTCCTTAATATCACCATAAAGTCTACACTACATACAATCAGAAGATTATTATGTACGAGGTTTGACCTGATCGATGAGAACATCATATGATAGAATCATATGGTTCTTTTGTCGCAGCCGTAGGTCTTCTTCGTACAATTTCCCACCAATGAACTTTTCCAAGCTCCTCATTAACCTTCTTTCTTTCAAGAGGTTGTCAATCTGATCTTTCTCTGTCCAAGCACTCTTC
>BQNB010094353.1:0-22273 GCA_026074375.1 Tanacetum coccineum | reverse complement strand
GGATTTCTCGACACAGACGATAAAGACCATAGACAAATCTTTAAAACCACATAGATCATAACGGGTCGTTTGACCTATACTGATATGATTATATGATCTAAGTTGATAAGCAAAACCGACAAATAATGTATAATAGGGGTGCAACATAAGCTTGACATTAATGAGATCACAATCATACCAAACACTTATTTATTATCATAACTTCACCGAGTATTCATGAGAGAATTAGCCTCTCATGGCTAAGGAGTTCATAACATAACTTGATTCAACAAGAAACTTCATTATTGTAATAAACTAGGATGATGTTCTTCTTTGTTCTTGGTTATTTGATCTTGATTCTTCAAAAGGTGTGGTGTTTATGCTTGGAGAATGATTGGGAAGGGTTTAGGATGAGATTGTTTTATGTATGAGTTGATATGAAATGTGTGAGAATTTAGTTCTATTTATAGGCTGATTTCAAGGTGGAAGTACTTGGTGATTAAATGCGAAGGTAATTTAATGTTTATTGAAGAAGTGCGGCGCACAAAAGTATTTGTGCGGCGTACTTAGGGCGTTAATGCAATAGTATTTATGACTTCATTTATTCTTCGTATGCAGATAGGAAGTGCGGCACACTTAAGGAGTTAATGCGTTAATTTGACTAAGTCTTTAATTCTTTGACTTTGAGGAGAAGTACGGCGCATAATTGCTAAGTGCGGCGCACTTTTGCACTTTTAGCTTGAGACTTTAACTTTTTCTTCCATCTTGATTTCTGAAGTGTATAAGTATTTGATCTTTTTCTATTTTAAGCTCGAGATGTCTTCAAGTGAACCTGCAAGTATTTCATGCTATTAAGTATCGATATTTCACGAGAAATGATAAGAAATGAATAAATAACGCCATCGAAAACATGTATAATTTGGGCGTTATCAATCAGCCTCTATCGGCTGATGCTTCACCTACAGCCTTATCACTGAGCTATGTTGCTGACTCTGATCCTTCGGAGGAGGACCCCAAGGAGGATCCTGCTGAGTATCCTACTGTCGGAGTAGATGATGATGAGGAGGAGGTGGATGACGAGGAGGAGGAGGAGCACCTTGCTCTGACCGACTCTACTACATTACCTGCTGTTGACCATGTCCCCTCAGCTGAGGATACAGAGGCATTCGAGACAGACGAGTCTGCACCCACATCACCTAGACTTCGCAGGGCTAGGATATCTGTCCGACCCCAAACACTGATGTCAGCTGCTACTGAGGCACTCATTGCTGCGGTTGCTGCTGCACTACCTTCATCACCACCACCATCTCCACTTACTCCACTATCATCTCTACTCCCCTAGATTCCCTCACCACCATTACCTTTACCATCACCACCACTACCATTACCTGCACCATCATTACCTTTGCTATTACCTGCTACTGGTCGTAGGGAGGATGTTCCCAAGGCTGATGTGCCGCCTCAGAAGAGGTTGTTTTTAACTGCTCCCGCTCCTAGGTTTGAGGTGGGAGAGAGTTCGGCAGCTGCTGCTGCTAGACAGCCTGGATTGGATGTTACTCATGCTACTGATTACA
This sequence comes from Tanacetum coccineum, assembly GCA_026074375.1. Classification (NCBI taxonomy): domain Eukaryota; kingdom Viridiplantae; phylum Streptophyta; class Magnoliopsida; order Asterales; family Asteraceae; genus Tanacetum; species Tanacetum coccineum. Next base: position 20,720 of record BQNB010094353.1, on the reverse strand, counting down.
GTTTTATTGATACTGTGGATGCCACCCCTGGACGCCCTATGTCTAGAGAGGTTGGCTATGGGATTATTAATGTTTGGGGTGACATGGTTGAGGATATAGAGGGGAGAGCACTGACCACTTTGGAGGAGTTAAGCCAGAGAGTGACAGATCTTGTCGCTACTCTTGCTTGGGATACTCATGAGATGTATGTTCGACTTGAGGACGCCCAGGATGACCGAGCTCTTCAGAGAGCCTGAGTCAACACATTGTTTAGAGATAGGTGATATCATCTTCACATAGCTATGCTTTTAGAGAGCGAGGCTAGGTATGCCCGACAGGAATGGTTACAGTCCATGGACTGTAACAGGGCGGTACATGTTGAGCATCTAGTATATCGAGCAGAGGTTAGGGCATTGCATGAGCAGATCAATATACTGTAGAGACATCAGACTGAGGACCAGAGAGCCAGAGAATAACGGTTTTAATTTCGGAGGCTCTTCAATTGAAGATTTTGCTTTGGTGACTTCACTTTGTTTAAGGTCCATCGGAGGAAGTTGAAATGGGTCATTATTTAATAATTTTTCAATTAAGCAAATATCTCCCTCCGGATCGCAATCGGCAAGATCAATTTCTGGTGAAATCGAATCGTCCTTAAGATAAGCTTCGATTTCTTCCAAAATTAATTCGGAAGTAAACGTCTCAGACGTCGGGGTGGGATTGCCACCCAAAGAATTAGAAAATCCTAGCAATTCCGAAGCATACTCCTCACAAACTGCATCAATGATATCAATTCGGTTTACCGACTTATCATTTGTAGAGGAGTATCTCGTGGTTTGATCTAAATTAAAAGTGACGGCTTCGTTATCAACCCGAAGGGTTATTTCTTCTCCATAAACATCAATTAAAGCACGACCGGTCCTCAAAAAGGATCTCCCAAGTATGAGAGGTACGCGAGGATCGGCTTCAAAATCGACAACAACAAAATCGGTAGGAAAATGAAATTTCCCAACTTTGACACATACGTCTTCGGCGACTCCTTTAGGATAAGTAACCGATCGGTTCGCTAACTCTAAAGTCATCCGAGTTGGTGTAAGTTCAGGTAAAGAAAGCTTTTTCCAAATAGAAAGGGGCATAAGATTTATGCTTGCGCCAAGATCGGCCAAGGCGTGACATACATCCATTCCCAGGAAATTACATGGAATACATCCATAGCCTGCACTTTGTGGACTTAAGGTTTGAATCATCTTTATGCAAACTGCATCAGTAGGAATTTCTACAAAAAAAGACCTTTTTCAACCTAAAAAATCAGAGGGTAATTTTTAGAGTTAGGTTTTGAAATTTTGTTTTCAAGTAGCTTGTAGGTCATTGTTAAATGGTTTTAGCTTAATTTGTTCTCAAAATTTCATCTTGTTATCTGTTTTTAAGCTCAAAATTTAGAATTTGTCTTTTCAAAACAAAAATTTACTCAAACTCTTATAAGGAAAGCAGTTTAAATTGCTTTTTCTTTAAGCATTTCATTTTCAAACTCATTTGCAAAAGTTGTTTCTAGTAGCCTTTAAGTCATAGTTTAAGCTACTATAGCCCTTATTGCCATACGGATCTTTGAGCTTATCTAAAAATAAGCTCAAAATCACCCTTAGGGCCTGTTTGGTGTTTTAGGTTTAGCTTTACTTCTTATTAGGTTTTCTAGCTTATGGCTTGCTTCCTTCTAGTTAAGTTTAGCTTATTAGGTTAATTTTAGTCTAGTAATAGTTAATTCAGTGCTTATTTTAGCTTATTTTAGTTTATAGCTTATTAAGTTTTGTCAAAAGTAAAAAATATATAGTTAAGTACTTTCTGTTTGTTTTAAGCTCATTTACTGGCTTATTGGTTAGCTTTTAGAAAAAGTTGTTTTTACAAATTCTGTTTGTTTTTAGCTTGTCTACAACTTTGCTTTTTAAACTTTTTCAAAATATAAAAAAAGGGAAGATGGAAGTCGGGGGTGAGCAAGACTCGAACCCCCGACCTCAACACCCTCAACCTTTTTAAAGCCTCACACTCCCACACACAAACCATCTCGCCCTTGGGTCTTTTTCGGTATAGGATTGCACAATTAATCTTTTATATACATTTTAGCTCTTTTAGTATAATAAGTTGTTTTTGCTTATTACACAGCTTATTCGATAAGCTGTGTTTCCAATTTTATTTTTCTTAGATTCTTCACTACTCAAGCTATTTTCCGTAATTTTTTCAGATTTTTCATAAAACGTTTAGTATTTTTTATATTTAATTTTCTTTAAAATCGTTTTTAATTCATAAAAAATTATAAAAAAGTCAAAAAAATATAATTCTTTTTTAGAAAATTTTCTTTTATCATATAGTTTCTAGGAAAATTAGTTTTGCTTCCGTAGGGTTAAAATTGCAAAATTTCGATTTTTAAAGAACGGGATTGATTCCCGTTCACATTTTTAGTGTTTTCAAGCCCGTATCACCTTCGTTTCTGTTCTAGTTTTCTTTGCCTTAGCTTTTTAGTTACTTTAGACTTATAAAAAACAAAAATATCATTTTAGAACTTAATTTTGTTAATTTAGGGTTTTAGGTCCCGTTTAGGATTCCCGATTTGCGTTTTTAGTTAAAATTTACTTTCCAGTATTGATTTCTCGTAGTTAGGTTTAATTGTACCTTTATTTGCTCACTAGTAGGATATTAGAAAACAAATCATCTTCGAACCAATTCAAGTCATTGTCCAAATAACAAACGTGGTCTCAATTTCATAAATCTTTGGGAAAACGACCCGGTAGTCACTTACCGGTAAATATACGTATTATTATATATATTTGTGAGAATTTTCCTTACTACCTTTGTCCTCAAGGGTAGTATGGTAATTTCATATCTATTATATTATTTTATGTGTATTAAAATACTCATACCAACCATAAAAGTCAATTTTTAGAAGAAAAGAAGAGCAGAAGAGGTCTTGCAACGTAATTAATTCCATAGGAAACAACTTGTAATCTCATATACTCTTGTAATCGTTTAGTTTTTGGTATCATTCATTAACACGGTTAGTTTACCTTGGCTAAATTATTACTTTTGTATTGATTATGACATTTGAAGGCTAATACCTTCGGGTATTAGCCATTATTATGAAGATCTGAACGTTTGGTTTGTTTATCTCGATTGGTTAATTTATCGTTTATTTCTTGTTTATGTTTATCAGTTTATACTTGTTTACGTGGTTTTGTATGCGATCTATCATTCAACTGGATCTAGTGATATGGACCAAGTAATCTAGATGTCGGGATGGCTCTCCATATAGTGATTTATATATCTAGACCAATAGGATCACGAATAATAACCTATTTTTGCCCTTAGATTGTGAGCTTAGTTGGACCGGTATGTGACCCTTGGGATCAACGAGTTTGTTCTTAATTAATTGGTAAAGACTTGGTTAGTGGACTACTAGTGTATGAATTGCCTTTAAGCAGTAAGGGGTAAAGTCTCTATGAGCTAGGGTTTAACAAGATCACCATTGCTTTAATCCCTAAGATAGATTATAATCAGCAAATAAGGATGCTTTATGCGAATACGTTTAATTATGACAGAATTCTTCGTATCTAGGTCTTAGGAAGAAGTACCGCCTAAGTCTTAAGAATGATATGCCGCCTCGAGATAAGTAATCATTGCACTAATTAAACAAACCAACATTCTAATTGGATTAATAATGGTTAATACAGTTTTCTTATATTTGGCTAGACCGCTCTTTTATCTTCTGTTAATTTGCTTGCGTGTGTTTTAGTGTCTTAAATTGATTTTGGTCACCGCAAAACCCGTTCCAGTCTCTCAGGCTGAAACCCCCATTATCCGTTAGATTTAGGATTAACATAGGTTTAGCATGGGTTTAACATAGAATATAATTAACTTAGTTTAGATAACCAAAATATTAATAAATTAAAAGATTGTTTCTCGCTCTTAGTGATCGACACCCTACTTACCACGAAACTCCCATCTGACCGGGTACACTTCCCGTTAAAGTGTTTTTTTTGTTAAGTCGGCAAAATATAAATTTAAAACTAGAAACATAAATTATAACCACACAATGACACATCAAGTTTTTGCCGCAGCTGTCAAGGAGTGAAAATTTAATCTTGATTTTTATTTGATATTTTGGTTTTTAACATTAGATTAATCTAACCCTTAGGATTAGTGTAATATAGATTAGTGTATAATTCTGTATATTTGTTTGTTTAATTGCTTATTAGTTTAATTGTTTATTAGTTTAATTATTTTCTAAATACACTGTTCTGGTCGATAACCTGATACGGCGTACCACTTCCATTAATACGGCGTATTGAGCATCTGATACAGTAACAGAATTGGTTTTTCGCATTCGATTTCTCTATATATGTATTTTCTTTCTCCCGAGCCCATCCTACTGATTGTTTATTCCTTGTTTCAGGTAGTGCATGACAAGGAGTTTAACAAAGGAACTATTTACGCCCTTCAAGGAACCAGAACAAGAATTTCGATCATATAGGAAGCTTCTCAAGACACTAAGTCTTGACGAATTAAGATCACCTGAATTCAATCTATTTTTTGATTTAGAAGAATATTCCGAGGAAGAAGTTGCGGAAACAATGGCGAAAACCATGGAACAGTACATGAGCAAAACTCGAGCTGACTATGGATCGGGAATTTCTAGGCCTAAAATCGATGACAACGATAGCTTTGAATTAAAAGGCCAATTTCTCAAGGAACTACGTGACAACACCTTCAGCATTTTGGATCATGAAGATGCGAACGAACACATTGAAAAAGTTCTTGAGATTGTCGATTTATTCCATACCCCTAATATAACTCAAGACCAAGTGATTCTTAGAGCCTTCCCTATGTCCCTTACTGGAGCCGCGAGTCGTTGGCTAAGAAAAAAACCAACTTGTTCAATCACAACTTAGGAAGATCTTAAGACAAAGTTTCTAAGCAAATATTGCCCACCTGCTCGTACTGCAAAGAAAATGGAGGAGATCAACAACTTTCAGCAAGAACCGGATGAAACCCTTTACCAAGCATGGGAGCGATTTAAAGAACTCTTGATGAAGTGTCCTCAACACTATTTAACGGAGATGCAGGAGGTAATCTTGTTTCATAATGGAATGGATGTCCAAACTAGACAGATTCTTGATTCAAAAGGTGCCATACCATCTAAGACTGTTGCCGATGCAAAAGTAGCCATCCAAAAAATGGTTGAATACTCTAAAAAATGGCACAATGGAACATCTAGGACAAGAAGTACTAAAACTTCTGACGGATTGCGAGCCATATAAGCACAACTTAATAATCTTGGAAGAGAAATCAAGAAGGTGAATGAAAAGGTTTATGCTGCTCAAGTAGGATGTGAACAATGTAAAGGACCTCACTACACTAAAGATTGCCCACTCAAGGAAGAAGGTACAACCCTCGAAGAAGCTTACTACACTCAATTTGGTGAACCTTTCCAATGAGGAGGATATAGAGCAGCAGCTCCAGGATTCTACCAAAGGAACAATGCAAACCATTTGTACCAAGAACGAAGGTAATCTATGGAAGAAACCCTGATCAAGTTCATGAGTGAATCATCGAAGAGACATGAAGAAAACTCCAACATGATAAAAGAAATCCGATCTTTGACAAATGCTGTTGTACGAAACCAAGGAGCTTTGATTTAAACTTTGGAGATTCAAATCGGGCAGATAAGCAAGGTACTACAGGAAAGAGGATTTGGAAGCGTACCTAGCTCTACTGAAGCCAACCCGAGAGATCATGTCAAGTTGATTTCAACCACTGCTGAAGCTACTTCAAACCCGATATGCCGTATTGGATCACCCCAATACGCCGTATCCACTCCACATAACAGAAGACTAATGTTCGAGTCAAGACAGATGACAATCCCGTTTTCAACTTGTCTGAATGATTACTAGTGTAAGGAAAAGAAGGGATCATATCCACCGCAATTCTCAGAAGCTTACTCATATGGAGCTTCACATATCGATAATTTCATACCCCGAAATCAGAAGGACCCAGGGAGTTTCACTTTACCTTGCTATATTAATAATGTTTGCTTTGATAATGCCCTTGATAACTTAGGAGCTAGCGTAAGTGTCATGCCTCTCTCAACCTACCTTAACTTAGGTTTAGGCAAATTAGCTTACACTAAGTTGACATTTGAATTAGCAGATAGGATTGTGAAATATCCAAAAGGAATTGCTAAAAATGTGCTAGTAGGTATTGGTAAATTTATTTTCCCCATAGACTTTATAATTCTTGATATGCCCGAGGATGTCAAAGTGCCCTTGATCCTCAGAAGACTATTTTTGTCTATCGCCCACGCTAAGATTGATGTATTCAAAAGGAAGATTACTTTGAGGGTTGGGGATGAGAAAATTATTTTCAAAAGTGTTAAACCTGCTAGTAGTTTGATTAAGAGGGTCTACATGTTAAGCTTAAGAGAAAGAATGGAACTTGATTTAGAAGCTAGGCTAATGGGAAAGACTTTGGTGTTAAATAGATCATTAGACCCTTTATATGGAGATTACATTAAATTGAACGATCTTAATGTACTATTAGAGCTTAGGAGAGATCAAGTTGATGATTTGATGCCCACCATTGAGGAAGGTGAGGTAATTAATGAGCCCATGATTGACATCATCAAAACTAGGAATAATAAAAGTTTTGACGAGTTCCTTAGTTTTTGTGACTTTGACAAGAAGATCCATATTGATTGTGCCTACAACTTAAGATTTTCGTGCATGATAGGTTTCAAGCATGTAAACGCTAATTTTTCCCAATTTTGTCCGTTAATATGATGTCTAGGGAGTTCTACAATTCTATAATGAGGGACAAAGTTGAACACAAAGGAAAGAACATAGTCGGAGCTTTTATGAATGTACTTATTTTTGTCGGAAATTTTTCTGTTGTGACTCATTTTGTAGTAGTGGAAAATATGGATGGCTACCAAGATCAAGACATGGGAGATATTATTCTTGGAGAACCATTCTGCAAAGCTTCATGTGTGGAAGCAAGAAGGTTTGATAGATTAATCACTATCCACAATGGTAGTGATAACGTGACTTACCAAATGGCGTGATCACATCCAAGGTTTAAACATCTATCCAATGCCTAATGCAACAAGATCAAGCCATTACTAAAGGTGAGTTTTCACGATAAGCTTAATGGAATCTCTCATCCGTACCAAAAGCTCAAGAGTTTATACAAAGGGGGTCTTGAACTTAGTACCCGAATATGTCCGAGATGCGAAGATGGAAGAATGGCTCACACATGGGCACTAAGCGTGCATGAGATGGAGTAAAAAGAGCTGGAGAAAAAGTCTAACTTAAAGACTAGCTGAAACAAAAGTACTTCCTGGGAGACAACTCGGATTGTTATTTATTTTTATCGAATCTGTCTTCCCAGACATCAATGCGGCGTATCCGCTCTATACCATACGGCGTATCGAATGTCTAGACATTATCAATCCTTTATTTTTATGCACTTTAAACATTATTGTCAGTTCTATCAATACGGCGTATTCATGAATATGATACAACGTATTCAATAGACTGACCCGTATTTAGATACTTTTTACAGGTTTCACAATACGGCGTATTCCAGTTTATGGATACGGCGTATTGGTCTCCTGTACAGTTTATTTAGTTTATTTAATTAACCGTAGGTACTAAGATAGAATTTTATATGTTTTTCCTATATTTTACACATGACCTCTCTGCAAAGAAATCGACAAATTTGGTGAAGTATCGATCATCTGGAATCATGTGTATGTTGTAGTCATGCTAGTATCTAGACGCATTTACAACATACATCCTTGCTCATAAACTCAACTTGGAGAATCTACCGAGGAAAATATCAGGGGAGTTTTTCATTCTAATTATTTTAATTCCTGCTTTTAATGTTTTATCTATACAACGAGGACGTTGTATAATTCAAGTGGGGGGGATAGGAATTAGAATGTATACTTGTCTTATTTTTCACACTAAAATGTTTAAATTATGCTCAACTTAAATAAAAATTCAAGCATACTTTTGTGAAATTATTTGTTATATAACGTGCACACAATGACCCTTATTAGATATTGTAAGGATTTAACCTTATCCGTTTCTAAATGTTTACCTAAATTCCAAAAAATATGAGTGTGCCGGTGATGTTGTAGACTTTAGAGTACTATGGATTTAGATGGAGTAATTTGTATAAATTGGTAAATTTTTAGGATTACACCCAAAAATCCTTTATATGTTGCTTTATTAACTTACCACACTAGTTAGTTAAATCCCGTATAAACCCTTTGTTTACTCTCATCTTAAGAGTAAGATACCCCTAGAAAAACCAATAGATCCAATCCTTTAGGAATAACACCAACTGTTTATTTTGTTACACCTTTACACCTTAGCCTACCCTATTAGATTAAGTTAATTTATCAGTTGCTAGTTGCTTAAAGTGTAAAGTATGTATTTCCCGAGTCTTGTGTCAATTTTCTATCTTTGGTATGGTTGAGAAGAAATTTGCACATTGCAAATGAGAATGTATAAAGTAGTCAAAACTCATGTATTTTTGCTACCAGCACAATTATTGGCACGTCCGAAGTATCCAGAATTATTATGATCGTGAAGATGTGAAATTACACCAAGTCTCGTAGTTAGTATGAAAAAAGCAAAAAAAAATATAAAAACCGCAACAAAAAAGAGGAGGAAAGTTTGGAGATAATCGTTTCGCAAAATCTTAAACCGAAGGAATTATATCAAGGATCGATTATTCGTTGATACGTCTTATAAGTCAATGATGTAAAGTTTTGTATAAAGTGGTAGATATCGCCACTTGTCTTGTAAAAGTATGTAAAGTATGGGATGATTGGGAAGTTGACCATTACGGGAACGCCAACTTAGGTTGTTGTTTTTGATTAGTGATCAAGAAGTTTGTATATAGTTGTATCTTTATCATGGTAACGGTCAAGAAAAAATGTCTAGCAACTTGTACCTTATCTGTTTGGACTTAGTCCATTTGTTTTATAATTTTTATTTAACAACAATTTAGTCTATATGTTTGGACTTAGTCTATTCCATTGTTATGGCCATGTATGCGTGATTCAACTGCCATGTTGGTTTATTACTTTTGGTGAAAGTTATAAGATCCATACCTATATCATTCTTCATCCTAACCCTTGGTTAAACTCGAATGAGTATGTGATCAAACACACATGTCTATTCTGTCGTTACGGCCATGTATGTGTGATTTAGCTGCCTTGTTGGTATGGTACTTTTGGTGAAAGATTGTAGAATGATCAACCCTAAGCCTTATAATAAAAACTCATTTTACCTTTATAAACTTGTTACTCCTTAGCTCTAGTGGTGGAGATGTGTATCCTTGCCAAGCCTGTGATAGAATACTCGTCAAAACCGAGCAATTGAGCGAATTATTTACATGTTACCACATAGATTTGTTGAGTGATTTGAGTGTTTTCATCTACCTATTTCGTGAGGTGTTTGGTTGTGTATTTGTAATAGATCAAATAAATGCTTAAACAGAAAAATCCTTAGGGATAAATTTTCATAAACTTCTAAAGGCTACTTGAGGACTAGTAGGATTCAAGTGGGGGGATATTTGATGACATCAAATAGCGTTACTTTTATAGCATCATTTATCCTATGTAAATAACCCATTTAGTTTAATTATTGCAAAGAATTGTTACTTAATCATTTGTATTTGAGAATTGCAGTAATTATGGAGTACTTGATGAAGATTAGCAAAAAGGCACGCATTCTAGAGCTTAAACAAAAAAATATGAAGATTACTGTTCTGACATCCAATACGCCGTATCCATCAAGGAAGATACAGCGTATCTGTGCCTGCACTTCACAAAACACCATGAAGGAACAAGATCCAATACGCCGTATCCAGAGAAGACTAATACGCCGTATTCAAGTTATGGAAATAAAATATTCTGGAAGATATCGAACGTGGCCCCTACTCCAAGAAACTCCCAATACGCCGTATCAAAGTCTTTTGATACGTCGTATTAACCCAATTCTAGACCTTATAAATAGAAAACCTAAAAACAGGTTTTTAGTGTGCTAAATCATATTTTCGATACCTACACCATAAAAGTTAATTTTTAGAAGAGAAGAAGAGCAGAAGAGGTATTGCAACGTAATTAATTCCATAGGAAACAACTTGTAATCTCCTATACTCTTGTAATCGTTTAATTTTTGGTATCATTCGTTAACTCGGTTAGTTTACCTTGGCTAAATTATTACTTTTGTATTGATTATGACGTTTGAAGGCTAATACCTTTGGGTATTAGCCATTGTTATGAAGATCTGAATGTTTGGTTTGTTTATCTCGATTGCTTAATTTAATGTTGATTGCTTATCTATGTTTATCAGTTTATACTTGTTTACGTGCTTTTGTATGCGACCTATCGTTTAACTAGATCTAGTGATACGGACCAAGTAATCTAGATGCCGGGATGGCTCTCCATATAGTGATTTATATACTAACCAAAGAACCTGAATAATAAACTATCATTGCCTTTAGATTGTGACTTAGATGGACCGGCAGGTGACCTTGGGATCAACGAGTATACATTCTTAGTTTAATTGGTAAAGACTAAGGTTAGTGGACTAACTAGTGTATGAAATATTGCCTTAGCAGTAAGTGGGTACAGTCTCTATGAGTTCGGGTTTAACAAGATCACCATTACTTTAATCCTAAGATAGAATTATAATCAGCAAATAAGGATGCTTACGCGGATACTTACTTTTAAATTGTGACAGAAATCTCCGTATCTAGGTCTTAGGAAGAAGTACTCAGCCTAATCTAAAGAATGATATGCCCCTGCCTCGAGATAAGTAAATCATTGCACTAAATATACAAATCCAACTTTCTAATTGGATTAATAATGGTAATACAGATATCTTATATTTTGGCTAGACCGCTCTTTTAATCTTCCTGTTTAATTTGCTTGCATGTGTTTTATTGTCATAAGATGATTTTAGTCACCACAAAAACCCGTGCCAGTCTCTCAGCTGAAACCCCCATACCGTTAATTTACGATTTAACTTATTTGTATAGCATAGGTTTAACATAGAAATAAATTAACTTAGTTTAGATAACTAAAATATTAATAACATGAAAAGATTGTTTTTCTCGCTCTTATGATACGACACCCTACTTTACCACGAAACTCCCATCTAACCGGGTATACTACCCGTTAAAGTGTTGTTTTTGATAAAGTCGGCAAAATATAAATTTAAAACTTGAATCATAAATCATAACCACACAACGACACATCAAGTTTTTTGGCCCGCTCCGGGGAGTGAAAATTTAATCTTGATTTTTATTTGATATTTTGGTTTTTAACATTAGATTAATCTAACCCTTAGGATTAGTGTAGTTTAGAATAGTTTTATATACCTGTTAGGTTTGCCTTATTGTGTTTGTATAATACGGTGGTATTTTTACTTAACTAATACGACGTAATAAGTTTATTTGACGGTTTTTCTTTTCCTAGCAAGTTTATTACAGGATGGATAACCCGAACATTACTATGGAAGAATACATCAGGCTTGAAGAAGAAAAAGCTCGTCGGCATGGTAAGGTGTATAACTGGGAAACTGCTAAGTATGGTAGAGAACGGGTATATTAAGAACGTTCACAGACCTTAGATCCGTTGAAAACCGAATTCCCAACTATAGTCTTTAATGACAAGTTATCATCTAAAAAAACACTCTTATGTGAAAACGCTACGTAAGTTCTCTAACAACAATGAAATTACTTTAGAGTATCATTTGGACGAATCCGTCGTGAGATTACACAGTGACTTTTGACAAAAAAATTTCGTTTTCCTTATGAATAATCTATTAATGATTTGAAAACGGATTCAGAAAATGATAATGAAAAAGTCAATATGCCTTCGTTTCCATCACCCGAGCCAAAGGTACAGTTGTTTGAGATTTAGGAACTTCTTTAAAGATTTTGAGAATGAGTACACACAGCCATTGTTTAACAATGGATAGCTCTTAAAAAAAACGTCCTAAATCATAATCACTTAACTGAACCCACTTTAAGCCCTCAAAATATCGATGAATTTGATTTGAAAGATGAAACATCATTTCCTATTATATGATTAAGTGGAACAAAACATTTGGTAATTTAATGATCTATATCCTTCAACATAATATTCTCGAAGATCTAAAGTCGTAAGGACCAATGATGAAAAAGTAAATCGAAATAATACGCAGTATTCCGGGGGGGGGGTAATGTCAATACACAAGGGCAGAATAAATTACTAGAAGCAATCTTGAATAAAATCAATAAAATTTACAATGTGGAATGTTTTAATCATGGTAATTAAAGGTTAATATCGAACTGGAATTATCTTTCAACGGGATGCTATTAATTCATATTAAGAATTTGTAAGTGCCATTTGCAATCCCGTTTCGAACCCTAACGGTATTATAAGGAGGGATTTTACATAAAAATGTTGCGGAGGCCCAAGGTACATTTTCTATTACATTGTTAAATTAGGGAAAAATGGGTCTCCAAAACGGAACGACTATTAGGTAAAACACCTATACGGCGTATCCACTGTTTATAACTTAAGTTGACACAAGTCAACAAAAATCGCCCAATACGCGTATTTGAACAAATACCAATATACTATCGATTTGGATAAAACCCAACTGTTACGCCAGATTGAGCTTTTTACACACACCTTTTCACTCTCACAAAAAAAATTTTAACCGCAAAAAATTCTTGGAGAATCCAATCCCTTTTAATCTGTGTTTTATCTCTCTCGATTCATCACCACAAGGTAAGGAACCCTAAATCATCCCTATATCCCATTTGTTTTTCAATATTCGATTAGGGTTAGGGTTTGGTTTTAAGGTTAGATGTTATCTGTAAGAACCCATTGATTAGGTTTCCCTACTCTCTAGAATAGTAGACAATATTAATGGTTTGTTGTGATGGGTCAAAATATTAGAATTAGAACCTTTTTTTTTGTTTTAAACTGCAGATGCAATGAAGAGGCGTATCCAATTAAAATGATACGGCGTATTAACTCATTTCACCCCAAAATTTTAAAACAAATACCAATACATGTATTCAACAAAATTGAATACGGCGTATAGATCAGAAATAAAATCTTGCGTTTTAAATCCATTACCGCCGTAATTGACGTATACCTATATGGCGTATTGACTAGACAATCTCCAACGGGCGTATCCATTTTTGAATACATTCAGTATCCACCCTCACAGAACATTATGTTTACAAATTTTATATCTTGTACTTATCTCGTATTTGCATAAAAAATTATATGGCACCTCCTACCAACCTCTGATCACATAAACCTGTGGCTTATCATTATCAGTGATGGATAACACCGAGGAGACATAAGTGCACGATTTTGAGCAAGGCATAAGACGATAACGGGAGCAATTAACCGAGTACATAAACAGATTTTTGAGGGATTGACTCCTGATATGAGACAGGATTTGGCCGAGAGGCCTGTGGATGGTATAATACAGGGGACATAGCAGGAGATAATTTGTGAGTCTCTTGGAGGAGGTTTGTTTGAGATCCGAGCACTATTATTTCAGGAGTTTTATACTCCGAGTTCTCAACACTTGCAGGATAGGTAGCGAGATAGGGTTATAATCCGCTGATACTTGTGTATTCATAGGAGAAGCAGATGTAAGTATGACTTGGAAGAAATTTAACCTACTCTAATTTTTTGCATACAACCGAGGAGATGCCAGAGACGGATTTGAGGCATACTGGTTGGGAAGTGAGAGAGTGATCCCCGATAAAGGGGGGGATCTTAAGTGTTAATGGAATAGAGTTTTCTTCTGAAATGACTTTTGAGAGTCGCTCCATTTATACATATCATCAAGACCCCGGTGCGGACCAAGTGCCACAGTTTGATCTCATATAAGCATTTCTGGAAGGGGGCCAGGCCACTGAAAAGGTAACGCCACTAACCTATCCTATCTACATAGTAGTATCAGGGACAGCGCAACGACCCGTAACTATTAGCACAGTCTTGTTCAAGCATGCTGAGGGAGAAAGAGCGTCCAGGGTTATCAGGAGGAGATTTTATTGGGGGTCTTGCTCATCATACTTTGGTCTGGCCATGATGATAGTTCTGAGAGGGATATCCATATGACTCGGGAGTTACCATTGATTGATATAGGTAAGCATGTTAAGCTCAACATCTTGTAATAGAGGTAGGAGATGACCGGCTTAGGTTGGTCATGGCGAAAGAGGCCAACCAGTTCTGCGGGCCGCTGCCCAAATGGGGTCGACGATGCCCAGAATGGTTTGATGAAGGGGCTTAGCTATTCCAACACCCCTACATGCTCCGACCACCACCCCCACCAATGTAGTAGGACTAATGCCTACTAGAGATTGGGAGACTTAAGGATGAGATACAAGGAGCTACGTTAGGATGTAAGAGTTTGTTTGTAACTTTTGGAAAGATTATGACCGATCCAGGTAGAATTCCATAATGATGATTCGGCTGATGAGACCTTTAGAGGAGTATAGCTAGAGGGTCTTCAAGAGGCAAACAGTTGCAACCGACAGTGCCAACACCCTCCACACCTAGCAGATAACGCGTAGCAGCCAAACCATGATCCCTCTACTCCTTATTTTTTGTTTCTATCTTTTGTACATTTATTATTCATGTCATGATGTATCTAACTTAAAAACAGGTTCTCATATTTTTTGTGTAATATTAAGTATGACGTTTTGACTGTTATTGCATTAAAAAACAAGCCTGGCAGTAAGTTTCAACAAATACTCTCGTTGATATATTACGAAACTAGCACTCTATCCAAATCAAGAGTGAGAATTGAGAGATAGAGAGATGGGAGAGAGAAGTGAGAGAGAGAGAGAGAGAGAGAGGAGTGAATGAGAGAAGAGAGAAGAGAGAGAGAATTTACATAGTTTGAAGAAGAGAAGGAAAAATAACTTAAAGACTAGGCTGAAAGAAAAATGCTTCTGGGAGACAACCTAGATTGTTATTTATTTTTTTTGATCTTCTTCCCAACCTCATAAGGCGTACCGATCCAATACCATATGGCGTATTGAATGTATGAATGATATCATCCTATTATTTTATGCATTTTAAACATTATTGTCAATTCTATCAATCAATGTATTTCATGAATACGAATACGGCCGTATTCAACAGACAGACCCGTATTTGATAACTTTTTGCAAGTTTCTCAATACCATTTCCTAGTTAAAGGATACGTGTATTGGTCTCCTGTTATCAACATTATTTAGCTAATTTAATTTAACATAGATACCCAGATAGGATTTTGCATGTTTCCATATATTTTTGCCCAGGACTTCGCAGCAAAGAAATTCGAACGAAGTTGGTGAAGTATCAATCATCCTGGAATCCTATGTGTATTGTATCAAGCTGAATACCGACGCAATTACAACACTCAATCTTCTCAAAAACTCACTTGGAGAATCTACCGAGCAAAATATCAATGGAGTTTCTCATTCTAATTCTATTAATTCCGTTTTTAATGTTTTATCTATACAACGAGGACGTTGTATAATTCAAGTGGGGGATGGGAATTAGAATGTATACTTGTCCTATTTTTCACACTAAAATGCTTAAATTTAAATTTTTTTGAAGCATAATTTTTTGTGAAATTACCTGTTACATAATCGGCCAACAACAAACAACCTTATTAGATATTATGAGCGATTAACCTTATCTGATTCTAAATTTTATCCAATATTCACAAGAATATAGTTGTGGGCCGGTGATGTTGTAGACTTTAAAACTTGGCTTGGTATATCTATTCGAGACCACAATAATGAGTACTATGAATTTAGATGATACCTTGTTTTAAATTGTAAATTTCTAACATTACACCAAAAAGCCTTTATAATGTTGTTTTTACTAACTAACAACACTGTTTTAGTAAATAATCCGCCATGTGTTTTTTTTCCGTATAAACCCTTTGTTTACTCTCATCTTAAGAGTAAGATACCCCTAGAAAAACCTACAGAGCCAATCCTTTAGGAATAACACCAACTATTTGTTTTGTTACACCTTTACACCTTATCCTACGCTGTTAGATTAAGTCCATTTATCAGTTGCTAGTTTCTTATAGTGTAAAGGTATTATTCCCGAGTCTTTGTCAATTTTTCTACTTTGTACGATGGAAGAAATATGCCATCACAAATGGGAATGTATAAATAGTCAAAACTATGTATTTTTACTACCAACACAATTATTGGTCCGCCCGAAAGAATGAAGAATTATCAAAGGATTATCCAAAGTTATTAGATGGTGATATGGTGAAATTACACTGATTTTCATAGTTAGCATGTTAAAAAACAAAAAAATTAAAAATTCCACACAAAAAAGAAGAGGAAAGTTTGAAGATAATCTTTTTCGCAAAAGCTAGACCCAAAGGAATATATGAAATCGATAATCGTTGATACGTCTTATAAGTCAAACGATGGTAAGAAATTTGTATAAAGTGGTGATATCGCCACTTGCCTAGTAAAAGTATGATAAAGTATGAGATTGATTGGAAGTTGACCGTTACGAAACTCCAACTTAGGTTGCTGTTTTTGATCTTTGATCAAGACGTTTGTAAATAGTTGTGTCTTTTTCATGGTAACGGTCGGGAAAAAGTTTCTAACAACTTGTGCCGTATTTGTTTTGGACTTAGTCTATTTGTTTCATAATTTTTATTTCACAACAATTTATTTCCCTTTCCTAATCATTAACCATGGGTTTTACGCGAATAAGGATGTGATCGAACATGCATGTCTATTCCGTCGTTACGACCATGTATGCATGATTCAACTGCCTTGTTGGTTTATTACGATTGGTGAAAGTTAGAAGATCCATACCCTATATCATTCTTCATCCTAACCCTTGGTTAAACTCGAATGAGGATGTGATCGAACACACATGTCTATTCCGTTGTTACGGCCATGTATGTGTGCTTAAGCTGCCTTGTTGGTGTGGTACTTTTGGTGAAAGATTAGAATTGAACAATCCTAATCCTATAATAAAAAACCCATTTTACCTTTTATAAACTTGTTTGACACCTTAGGTCTTAGTGATGGAGATGTTTATCCTTGACCTTGACCAAGCTATGAATAGAATACCTCATGACTGAGCAATTGAGCGAATTAGTTATAATGTTACCACCTTAGAATAAGTTAGTGATTTGAGTATTTTCATCTTCCTATTTTGTGAGGTGTTTGGTTGTGTACTTGTAATAATCAAATAGAGTGCTTAAACGGAAGAATCCTTAGGAATAGATTTTAATAAACTATTTCCTAAAAAGAATTTTTTTACTTTAGAACAAGGTAAGTAATCAAGTGGAGGGATATATATGACATCAAATAATGTCACTTTTGTAGCATTACTTATCTCCATGGATATAACCCATTTAGTTTAATTTGTATTAAAATTGCAAAAATTGTACATAATCATTTATATTTGAGAATTGCATAATTATGGAGTACTTGTGAAGATTAGCAAAAAGGCACGCATATCTGAGCTTAAATGAAGACCCCCATTTGAAGATTAATGTTCAGGACATCCAATACGCCGTATCCAATCAAGGAAGAAACAACATAAATCTGTGCTTTCACATTCTCAAAGAACACAAAGGAAACAAAATCAATACTCGTAATCCAAGAGACGACCAATACGCCCGAATTCAACTAATGAAAATACAAATTCTGAAGATATCGAACATGGTCCCTACTCCAAGAAACCCCCAATACGCCATATCAAAGCCTTTCGATACACCGTATTGACCTTTTTCCAGACCTTATAAATAGAAAAGTCAAAAACAAGTTTTAAGTGTGCTAAATCATATTTTTGATACTTAAACCATAAAAGTTGATTTTCAGAGGATAAGAAGAGCAGAAGAGGTCTTACAACGTAATTAATTCCATAGGAAACAACTTGTAATCTCCTATAATCTTGTAATCGTTTAGTTTTTGGTCTCATTCGTTAACTCGGTTAGTTTACCTTGGCTAAATTATTACTTTTGTATTGATTATGATGTTTGAAGGCTAATACCTTCGGGCATTAGCCATTATTATGAAGATCTGAATGTTTGGTTTGTTTATCTTGATTGCTTAATTTAACGTTGATTGTTTGTTTATGTTTATAAGTTTATACTTGTTTACATGCTTTTGTATGCGACCTATCATTCAACTGGATCTAGTGATACAGACCAAGTAATCTAGATGCCGGGATGACTCTCCATATAGTGATTTATATATCTAGACCAATAGGACACGCATAAAACATATCCTTTACCTTAATTTGTGAGTCTTAGTTAGACCGACAGGTGACCTTGGAATCAACGATACGTTCTCAATTAATTGAATTAATTGGTAAAGACTTGGTTAGTGGACTACTAGTGTATGAATTACCATTAAGCAGTAAGTGGGTAAAGTCTCTATGAGCTAGGGTTTAACAAGATCACCATTGCTTTAATCCCTAAGATAGATTATAATCAGCAAATAAGGATGCTTTATGCGGATGCGTTTAATTGTGACAGAATTCTACGTGTCTAGGTTTAAGGAAGAAGTACCGCCTTAATCTTAAGAATGATATGCCGCCTCGAGATAAGTAATCATTGCACTAAATAAACAAACCAACGTTCTAATTGGATTAATAATGGTTAATACAGTTTTCTTATATTTGGCTAGACCGCTCTTTTATCTTTTGTTAATTTGCTTGCGTGTGTTTTAATGTCTTAAGTTGATTTTAGTCACCACAAACCCATGCCAGTCTCTCAGGCTGAAAACCCCCCTTATCCGTTAGATTTAGGATTAACATAGGTTTAGCATAGGTTTAACATAGAATAGAATTAACTTAGTTTAGATAACCAAAATATTAATAAATTGAAAGATCGTTTCTCGCTCTTAGTGATCGACACCCTACTTGCTACGAAACTCCCATCAGACCGGTACACTGCCCATTAAAGTGTTGTTTTTGGTTAAGTCGGCAAAATATAAATTTAAAACTTGAAACATAAATTACAACCACACAACGACACGTCATGTATTCCCATTAGGAATGAAATCTTAATTTTTTGTGGTGGCGGAAGTAACAACGGACACAAGTCTCGATTAAACATCATCTCATGCACCAAAACACAGAAGTATTTGCTTAAAGGATATCATGTTTTTTTGGCACATGTTACCACGAAGAAGGATGAAGGCAAGTCGAAAGAGAAGCGACTTGAAGACGTACCAATTGTTCGAGAGTTCCCCGAAGTATTACCTGAGGACTTGTCGGGTATTCCACCAACCCAACAAATGGAATTTCAAATTGATTTGGTACCTGGTGCTGCACCTGTAGCATGGGCGCCTTATAGATTAGCTCCATCCGAGATGAAAAAATTGTCTGATCAACTGCAGGAACTTTCTGATAAAGGCTTTATAAAACCCAGTTCCTCAACTTGGGGAGCTCCGGTCTTGTTTGTTAAGAAGAAGGATAGATCATTCCAGATATGCATCGATTACCGGGAATTGAATAAGCTAACGGTGAAGAACCGTTATCCGCTTCCAAGAATTGACGATTTATTCGATCAATTTAAAGGGTCGAGTGTCTACTCGAAGATCGACATGAGATCGGGTTATCATCAACTTAGAGTTCGTGAAGAAGACATCCCGAAGACCGCATTCAGAACTCGATACGATCATTATGAATTTCAAGTGATGTCGTTTGGGTTGACTAACGCACTAGCTGTATTTATGGATCTCATGAATCGGGTGTGCAAGCCATATCTGGATAAATTTGTCATTGTCTTTATTGACGCCATTCTGATATACTCAAAGAGCAAGCAAGAGCACGAAGAACATCTCAAGTTAATCTTGGAGTTGCTTAAGAAGGAGGAGTTGTATGCCAAATTTTCTAAGTGAGAATTTTGAATTCCAAAGGTATAGTTCCTCGGTCACGTGATAGATAGTAAGGGCATTCATGTGGATCCCGCCAAGATCGAGTCTATTAAAGATTGGGCATCTCCTAAGACTGCAACGGAGATTAGTCAATTTTTGGGTCTTGCCGGTTACTATCGAATGTTCATTGAAGGATTTTCAAACATCGCCAAATCAATGACCAAGCTAACCCAGAAGAAGGTCAAGTTTGATTAGGGTGATAAACAAGAAGCAGCTTTCTAACTATTGAAGGAGAAATTATGTAGTGCACCTATCTTGTCTTTACCTGAAGGAGCTGAGAACTTTATTGTTTATTGCGATGCTTCGCATAAAGGATTAGGTGTTGTCTTAATGCAAAACGAGAAGGTGATTGCTTATGCATCACGACAACTAAAAATTCATGAGAAGAATTATACAACTCATGACTTGGAGTTAGGAGCAGTAGTGTTCGCTCTAAAGATTTGGAGGCACTATCTGTATAGAACAAAGTGTACCGTGTTCAATGATTATAAAAGTTTTCAACACATCGTTGATCAAAAGGAGTTGAACATGAGACAACATTGTTGGTTGGAATTCCTAAGTGATTATGATTATGAGATTCGTTATCACCCAGGAAAAGTAAATGTAGTGGTTGACGTTTTAAGCAAAAAAGAATAAATTAAGCCATTATGTGTTCGAGCCTTAGTTATGACTATTGGTTTGGATCTTTACAAGAAAAATTTAGAAGCTCAAACTGAAGCAAGAAATCCAGAAAACCTCAAGGC
>BQNB010094352.1:0-26143 GCA_026074375.1 Tanacetum coccineum | reverse complement strand
TTCAAAGATATCAAGTCTATCAAGGGATATTGTTAGCAAGCTTTCAAGATGATGCAAAGTATGAGCATGTTGGTCAAGATACAAGACCGCAAGGTGGAAAAGACGATCAAGACGAAAGGATAAAGATTTAAAGATCTCGGGCAAAAAAGACAAAGTCAAAAGACAATGACAAAGGCTAAAGATCAAAGATCACAAAGCATGAAGGAACAAGCCTACAACGTAGACAGAGAAAAAGCAATCTCATTGATCTCACGAAGGAGTGTCACAATGAACTCACTTCGGGGGAGATTGTTAGCCTCAAAATATATTGAGTCGAACAATGGAAGTTCGCTCATTATATTAGGTCTCAGTCACTTAATTAATTATACGTTGTAATAGGCTACACGGGTAAACGGGCTCTTAAATGTAATCTAACCGGTCACGTGTATCGGGCGAAAGCCCAAGTAATCCCGAGCCCGGCCCGTAGAAATACCAAGGCATGAAAGCCTCTTGGTATTAAGTATAAATTCCCCTCTCCAAGTATGGAGAGGGTGTTGATACTTGTTGATTCTTGTTGGTTCTTGTTGATTATTGTTAAGTCTCATTTTGTAATTTTGCAAGTAATCATCCATCTTTTTATTCTTTCTACCTTTCTCTCTCTAACTTCTCTCTACAATTCTTCATATCTTCTCATCTATTTTCTTCAACACCAAAGACGGTGAATCCAAAGATCTACGATGTCATCAAAAAGAGATGGTGAAAAAAATCTTGACGTGGAATATATTATACCCGATCTCGAGATAGTCCTTGGGTAAAACCGTACATTGCGTAACCGAACGGGAGGCTTTGACCGTTGTTGAAAATGTTGAAAAAATAAATGATTCCGACATGACTGGTTACAGGATGACATATTGCTTGACTACCAAAGTTATATGAAGCACCCGTTAAAGACCACTTTCCACTACCGTTTATGGATCAAATGCTTGAGTGACTAGTAGTCGCCTGCTTCTTGAAACGTAGTACTACTGTTTTCTCGATGGTTTCTCGGGTTACTTTCAAATTCCCATCGACCCTCATGATCAAGAAAAGACAACATTCATGTGTCCTTACAGAACGTTCGCCTATCGTTGCATGCCTTTTGGCTTATGCAATGCACCGGGCACGTTCCAAAGGTGTATGATGGCTATCTTTCTTTGATTGACGAATAAACAATGGCTAGTTTCATGGACGACTTTCGGTCTTTGGGAATTCATTCCAAAATGCTCTCTCATGGTGATAGACAAGATGCGTCAAGGTGTGAAGACACCGATCTTTGTTAAAAGTGAATATAGTCATTTATGGTAAAGGAAAGGCATTGTCCTGGCCATAAGATTTCCAAAAAAGGAATTGAGTGATAAACGCCAAAAATCAATGTGATGCTAAGTTACCTCATCCACACTGTCAAGGTGTTAAAATTTTCTCGTCATGCGGTTTCTACCGACGATTCATTAAGGATTTTTCCAAAATTTCTTGACCGATGACTCATATTCTTGAGAAGAATACTCCGTCAGTTTTTCCTATGAATTGTATTCAAAGCTTTCAAACGTTAAGAAAAACTTCACTGAAGTCCAATCTTGATTGCCCAGACTGGACCTACCCTTAAGCTTATGTGCGATGCAAGCGACTTTGCATAGGAGCAAGTGTTGGGGAAATCATGAAAAAACACTTTAGGCCTTATACCACTATGCTAGTTAAAACAATTTAACGAGGCTGAATCACATTATATACGACGGAGAAAGAAATGTTAGCCGTTAGTGTATGCCTTGAAAGTTCAGTATCTTACCTCATCTTGAACAAAAGCGTAGTGTATACGGATCACTCTGCCTTAAAATATAATTCTAAGGCAAGATTGCTCCGGTGGGTTCTCCTCCTTCAAGAGTTCGATTTCAAACATAATGACACTATAAAGGAGACGAGAATCTCGCTGGCCGATCATCTTTCCCGTTGAAATTCAGTAGAAAATGTTCTCGACCCAAAGGAGTAGTGAATGAAAAGTTTCCTCTCAAGCACTTAATATGGTGACTTCTCGTTGGTGATAGTAGCTGTGGTTTGCTGCTTATGTTAAATTACAACGCGGGGATTTTTCATGTTCAAAGGGATGTCAGTCCTAGACAGAAAAACAAGTTTTTCACGATGTTAAACACTACTTTGGGGTCGGACCCCCTATCTGTTCAAAATATATGCGGACTCAAATGATTCAGTGTGTGTTGCTGGCCAGAAGCTGTTGATCATCCTCACAGCTTGCCATAGTGGGACCTACAGGGGCATTACGGTGCCAATACACTGCCAAAAAAGTTTTTGACTCTGGATTTTATTGGCAACGATTTAAAGGGATGCCATGACTGGTCACCCGTTGTGACCACTTGTCAGCGTTCAAGGGAAAAATTTCGCGAAAGTGATGAAAATGCTCAAAATTTTCCATCCAAGTTGTGAAATCTTTGACGTATAGGGCATAGATTTCATGGGCCATTCTCGTCTTCAAGAGCGGAAAAATTCATATGTGGCGGTCGGAATATTTGTCAAAATGAGTTTGAAGCAAAAAGCGCTCCGCAATATATGACGGCCGAGTTGTTTGCAATTTCTTAATCTCTCTTTGCCCGATTCGGTGCCCCTCGTGCATCATTAGTGATCGCGAAATCCATTTTTTGCAATGACAGTTTGCAAGGTCATGCTTAAATACGGAGTTACTCACCGTCTCTCCATCGCGTATCACCCACAAACAAGTGGGAAAGTCTGAGGTATCTATTCGTGGCTCGAAATGAATTCTTGAAAAGGGACCGTAGGCGAAAACCGTGCCTCTTGGTCGGATAAACTAGTGATGCACTTGGGCCTTGTATACAGCTTATAAAAACACCCATCGGGTGCACACCATATTTAGCTCATATACGGAAGGATGTCATTCTACCGATATCGACGCTCGAGCACAAAGCCTACTAGGCCTTAAAGCATGCAAACTTTTACCTTGAGACTGCGGGTGATCACCGTAAAATTCAACTCAATGAATTAAACGAACTTTGTGATCATGCCTATGAGAACTCTTTGATCTATAAAGAGAAAACAAAAAGGATCCATGACTCAAAGATAATAAACCTCGTTTTCACCGTGGTGAATCAAGTCCTCCTCTTTAACTATCGTATTAAGATGGTTCTCGGGCACAGTGAAATCCCGGTGGTCTGGACAGTTAACCATTACACAAGTCTTTCCATATGGCACCGTTGAGTTATCTCAAACTCCGGCCAAATTTCAAGGTGAACGGTCATAGAATTAAACACTACTTTGGAGGGGACGTACCACAAATGGTTGTCCTGGATCTCCAAACCTTCCCCAAGATAAATGAATTCGGGGTTTTGGGTCAAGTCTAGTGACCCTAGAAGCGCAATCATGGGAGGCACCCCATGCTTATCCTTACATTTTCTTTCTTATTTTTATTGTGATGTGAGGAGGCTTGTACTCTTCTATTTGTTGTTGTTTATGCTTGTGATTTTTTTTATAGGTTGACCCAAATTTTCTGAGACTCTCGTGTTTGGTGTTTTGTCCGGTCCACTCGAGCTTTCCTAGGACCTTGCTTGCCATTAGTTTGGGGAAATCCGATATCCTAGAATCTTATCGACTAACGTTTATCTTTAAGCATACTTAATAGACGGCTTAGGATTTACGTAGAGACCCTTCTTAAAACATTGAGGACAATGTTTAATTCTAGTATGAGGGGGATCTATCGATTTGATTATGCCTGCAGCCGTTGTTCTCACGTACCCTGTTTTCCCACAAAAATTTAAAATTTCTCAAAAATAAAATAAGTGTTTTGTCACAATTTTGACTTTCCTGCTGGGTAGAATAAGAATAAATTTTAACTCGATCGAGCGTGTTGAGCTCTAGCTTGTTCCTTAACTTTTAGGCTAAGCGTTCGCGGAAATTCACGAAGAATGAAAAAATGATAGAGTTAAGTATGAGTAGGATGCTAAACAAGGATTATTTGGAAATCTTAAGAGCTCATGTATGTAATTTGTGGCTTTTTCTCCCATAAGCTCTAACCGGATTAATATACGTGCTGTTTTTGGTGATTAAACTTAAATCAACAATTTTTATGTAGAGTATAACAAAAATTTTAGTCTTAGTTCAAACTTATACTTGAATTTTTCAAAAAGAAGTCTTCTCTATATAAAGGAATTAAAAAAATAAAATAAATATAATAATAAATATAAACTGTGGGGTGATAAAAGTTTACTGCCTCTTGTCGGCTCACAACCGATGTGGTAGTCTTCTAAAGAAAGCCCATAGTAAGAATAAAAATCCGAGACTGATAAAAGTTTGCTGCATCTTGCGGCTTCAACGATGTTGCAACATTCTAAAAGGTCAAGGTTACAATTGCTTATGATGTTATGTTTAATATTAAGTTTGAAATAAATAGATTTCTTTTTGTTAAATTTAAATATGCTTTTGAACTTTGACTATTCTATTTTAAGTTTTTAAGCTATGTATATACGGAAAACCTGAGAGTTTTTGAAACTTAAGGTCCGTGAGTCCCGATACTAGTCTCTGTGGGGTGTCAAAAGCCTGGTCACTTAGCCGCAAGGTTGGGATGTGCCGAGATGAAAGTCGCTACTGGATGATTCGCCTTTAAATTATTATTTCGAGTGAACGTGAAGCATAGTATTTTGCAAAACGTTGATCCATGGTTAAAATTCAAAATAGCACATTCACCTAAGATATAATAATTGTCGGGAGTGAAGGTTCACAAATTGCAAGTATGAGTAGTGTTAGCATCTTAACTGATATTTAGCGGTGATTTCATTTTAAGCTTAGTTTGGAGCAAGTGAAAAGTCAGGGACGATGAATTTATCCTTTTTGGGGCATTCTCGGATCGAAATGCATCTTGTTCTATGATCCCTAACGGTTATGGAAATAACGAAAGTCGGAATATTCTAGGTAATTATTAAAAAAAAATCATAAAAATGGAAATTTTTTTGAAAAATGGGAAAATGGGATGTTTTAAAGCTTGTGATTTCTTAACTCTCCCCACAAAAGTCTTTGCTACTTTTTCAAAGATTTAGTTTGGGGAAGTTTTGAGGTATTTGGTTTTAGAGCATATAATATTGCGTGAGGACACGACAATCACTTAGTTTAGGGAATTTTGATATGTGAGAAATCACATATCCTTATTATATCCAAAATGGCCCTTAAATGATCAAAATGTGCAAAAATATGCTTGTATTTGTGTATTTTGTTGTTTGTGAATGTGTAGGTACGAATAGTGCAAAATCATAAGAAAACAAGGTCAAATCAGGACATCACGAACCGAGTATGGATGAGTTGCACAAGAGCCAGAAGTTCTAGCAAAGGTCATCAAAAGTCAAACCCTTGGTCAACTCATCAAAAAGACAAAAACCTTCAAAATCCAAAGAGCCCTTATGTTAAAAAATATCACCATAAGTCCCTAAACCCTAACACCGTTATCTCCTTTTTATAAAAGAGATAATGGTCGTTATCTCTTATAATTATAAAACCATTTAACCAAACTATCCCAATACCTTTTATAGAACCGGGCCCAAGTCAACAACCCAAACCCCTAGGTCAAACAAAGTTATAAAAAGGAAAGAAAAGGCGCGGGAAAACCCATTTTTATTGTTCATCGTCGTTCTCGTTTTACCCTGCTTAAAAAATAAAGGGTAAATCCCAATTGACTATGTGGAACAAAGATTCGAGTAATAAGCCACAGCTCAGCAAAGAAACATCACCTCGAGAGCTTCCATTGTTCCGTTTACACAAAGGGAATGACACGTTGGAAGCAAACAAGCACACCTTTAATGGAAATTTGCACTAAATCCTTGGTAAAAGAAGCACAAAGCCTCTGACACATGGAATGCCACGCTGGCAATCCGTGTGCTTATACTTTGATCCAACGGATGAGAAAGAGCGTCAAATGATTGCAAGAATTGAAGGGCTAAGATTTACAAATCAAGGAAGAGCGTGTTCAGACCTAGAAACTCCATCATCTCCTATAAATAGAGCTCATTTCCTCACACATCGTATCTCTTCTCTTTTTTCCAGCTTTTAGTAGTAGCTTAATATAGTTTTTTTTAGCTTATGTAATTTTCAATTAAATGTAATTTTAATTCTGTCTTTGTAATCTCTATTTCAAGTATTGTAATCAGCTATTAAATCAATGAAATCTTAGTTTACTTTATAAAATCTGTTTTTGCTTATTATGTTCTTAAAATTCCAAAAGCTCTTTTCTACTGTTTCATAAGCTTAAATCTACTCATAAGCTAGTTACTAACTCAGTTAAGCTCATAAAAGCTTAACTGAGCTTTATTCAAAACAAATTCACCCCCTAAATTTACCTAAGCTTTGGATAAGGATGATAAGCCAATTTGGGAAGGGCTTATTGGACCCCACCTAGATTGTTATAACAAGATGGTGCTTGTGATGTAGCTCATAAAGTGCAGATCACCTCTGTTTAGCTGGTGTGAGGTTACACTTCTCTCTAAATTTTCAGTTCTACCTTATTTTGCATATCTTAGCTTATTCTTTCATACTAGGTTAAAAGTTGCTTATTACTTTCTTATTTCTGTTTAAATTTGCTTAGTAGTGCTTATTATACTTGTTTCATGCTTATTTAGTTAATTAGATAGTATAGATCTTGTATTCTTGGAAATCTGTCATATATCAGTAAAAAAACAAAAATTTTAGCATAGTGAGTAGCTTCATTCAGGCTTATTTGTTTATTGAAAGTTGTTCATTAGGTCTGTTTATAGCTTATCATTGTCTGGTATTTGCAATTTGCACCTCAATTCTCAAATTCATAAGCTAAAAATAAGTTGAGACATTTAAAGGGGTGTTTGGGACAGTAGGTATAATGAGTGAAAATGGGTCAAAACCTGTTTTGTACTTTTGATGCAACTTTGATTAGGTAAAATTAGTCCTAAAATTCAGTGTATTTAGGTTTTTATGTGTTAAAATCATTTTAGGTTTTAAGAGTTCATTGTTTGAAACTGTTAAGTTGTAGCTTAAAAAACTGTTAAGTGTTGAAACTGCAAGTTTGTTTTGAGTTTTTGCCAAAACTTTAAAAAAAGTACTAAGTTTTGAAATTTTGAGAAAATGCTTTTTCAAATGCTTATTGTTGCTTATTATGAATTTCAAAATGTTTTTTGATTGTTGTTATGTGTTCTATGTAGTCAAATCTCAATCTGTTTGTAGGTCTTAAGCTCATAATGTTCTGATTGTTTGCTTATTTATAAGCTCAAAAAGTATGATTTGTCAAGTATTGTGAAAATTTTTAAAGTATGATCTTAAGTGAGAAAAGCCCTTTTCATAAGCAAATTTAAGGGCTTATCTTTGCTTCAAACTCCTATTTGATTTCTGATTATTGTAGCTTATTGTCAGAGCTTTTCAGTGGTATAATTCTATAAGCCACAAGGTTCCATCTTTGAGCTTATTTTTAAGCTCAAAAGTACACCCCTTGCTGTTTGTATGCAGTTTTTAGCTTAAGTGCTATTTTGCTTATTTCTGCATACCTGCTTATTTAGGTTTAGTATAGCTTATTAGGTTAGTTTAAGTCAATTTTAGCTTATTTCTTTTAGAGTAGAGCTTATTTGAGCTTATTTGCTATTTAGCTTAAAAATTCTAAGTGTTTTAGCTTTTTAAGTATTCTGCCTTCTTTAGCTTAATATAGTTGCTTATTTTTGATCATTTAAGCTTATTAGGGGTAGTTAGGTATCTGTCATAGCTTATTTTTCATTTTCATTAGCTTATTTGATCATAAAAAGCTTAACAGATAAGCCATTTTAGCCCTTTAGTATATAAGCAAACTGTCACCCTTTAGAGCTTATTGTTGTGCTTATTTGTAATTTATAAAAATAGTGTCTTGTCAAAAAGTGCTTATTTTTCAGTCTTCTAAAAAGTTGTTAAAAATGGCATTTAAAAAGCAAAAGGGAAATTGGGGAAGTTGAGGATGAGCAGGACTCGAACCCTCAACCTCAACCCATTTCAACCCTTTAACACACACACTCTTTACAGCTGCGCCCTTGGGACTTTTTCGTTAAAGTCTCAAGGGCCTTGGTATTTAACTCCTTTTTTAGGCCCATTTCCATAAATAAGCCGTAGCTTATTTGTGACATTTTAGAGCTTATTCGTTAAGCTGGGATATCCAGCTTATTTTTCCTAGGCCTTTCACGTCATTTGAGACTTTTCCTGCTTTTTTTTAGAATTTTTCATTCTTATTTGTTATTTTTAATTATTTTTCGAAAGTTAAAATTTTTAAAAGTCTTTTAAAAATAGAAAAAGTTTTTAGAAAATTACAAAAAATAGTTTTTGGTTTTAGAATAAATATTTTTTGGTTTACTAACATTAACATCCATCTTATCACTTTTAGATTTTTATTTTGATTTTTAGCTTTTAAAATTAGTTTTATAAAATATATTTTTATTATAAAATTTGTTAAAATTAGTTTCTGAGTTTTTTATCATTTTTTAGACTTTTCATTTAAGGTAGAATGTCATTTTTGTGTTTTTTATGTATTAATTTGCTATTTTCTAGAAATTTTTTTAAATTAGATTAAATTAGTTTTTAATTCATAAAAAATTATTAAAAAGCAAAAAAAATATAAATCTTTTTTAGAAAATTTTATTTTGTCATTTTTGAGGTTTACACGCATTAAAATCTTTTTTAAGGTTTTAGCTTGAATTAGTTGATAATTTAGCGCGTTTTTAGGATCCCGGTTTTGCATTTTTAGTTAAATTAGTGTCGCCTTAGTTAATTTTAGTGTAAATTGCATCAATTTTCTCGTAGTTTTAGATAACCAATCAAAATCTTGTTTCATTCAAGCATCAATTCTCAAAACGTCTTCCGACTTTCCATTGCATTCCTCATCGGGGATAACGACCCGGGAATCATACTCTCGGATTACTATAATTGTGATTTTTTGATTCTTACCTTCCCATTTTTATATATTATATAAGTATTTTATATTTATATATTGTATATTTTTAAAAGGTGTAAATCAGAAGCGATCAATGCACAAGCTACTAAAGCTCATGTACAAGTAATATAACATCTCATTTGAATACATCTTCCCTCCAAAATAAGGTACAAGTCATTTAAAGCATAATGTAACAAGGCTTTAATTGCACAACAATCTTAAAATAGTCGTTTACCTATGTTTCCTAACAATCTTGTACTTCATATCAAGTACAAGTTTCAAGCAAGTCATATACTTCATTTACATTCCATAATCATCCTCATTTCATAAGATTTCATGAAATGAAACCTAGAAACCCTAACCCAAGCAAAATACTAAACCATGACCCGTTTCTTGATTTTTTCCATCATAAACCTAAACAACACTCAAATAAGTTGTAATAACTTTATTTACAAACATTATCAAGCATATTCTATCATCATTTCAATTATTTCATCTCAATTATACTGAAATAAATCCTCCAGAAACCTAAACGTGCCCTTATATGAACATATGACTGCTTTGCTTATTTTCACCTATTTTAACCCGAACCACCTATCATTCTTGTATTACTCCTTAATACAAGTCTTGTGAACTTATATCTATCATTATATCAGCATTTGTACTCGATTATAAGCCAAGGAATTACTCAATCTCACCCTAATGGAACCCGCAACCTCTTTTCTTGCAATTTCACCCATTTTGAAAGTTCCTTTTGCACCCAAGCACCTTATGACTAAGCAACTAGTTCCCTTAAGCAGCTTACAATCTACTTCCATCATCTTTTGCTTAATTGAAGGGCCACATCTCTCATTGGAACCTAAGTGTTGCGCGGCTAGTCACACCACTATCGCCTCACAAACTTCACATTACATCATAGCCTCTCCAACTCAGCCCCTAGCCTCACCACATTACCCCTACCTGTCCTAACATTAATCACTAAGATCCCTTGGCCTCTAAGGGTCGAACTAGTATAAATAGGGGTGTCATGCCCTCATTTCTACTCATCCCCCACTTCCTCTTCTATAACCCTTAATAGCAGCAATCCTTTATTAATTACGATCCGAAGAGGTCCTAGAAATTATCTCAAGACAGATAATGAAGCAAAAGAAATAAGAAAAGAAGGCCCAGAGTCGTTATTCTAGGCGTATGAAGCTAAAAGTCTCGATTTCAACCCGTTTCCAAGCTTAACTCAAACCCAGGTTTTATGATCTTCATACCTTCTCCTACACTCTTATAATTTTCATATGATCCTAAATAAACTCTTGTTAAAGTTTTCTTAAACTCAATCATGACTCATTTTCCATTTGATCCAAAACCGTACACTACGAACCCTGAATTTCATGTTTTTCTTGAATCTATGAGCTAATATGATAAAATGTTGTTATAATCTATCCTAACATACTTAACTAATGTTATTATAACCACTTTATCAAGTCTTGATGGAATTTTAAATAAAAACCTACGCGTTTTCGTTATAAAACCCTAAAACGACCCGTTTTGAATTCTAGCTTAACGAATCGTTATTTTAAACTTTTGTTACGTTAAACCTTCATATTTTAGCTTATATTAATTAAGTTATAACCTGTAAAATGTTCTTTTGGAATGTTAAAATAAGCTTGCATGGCAATTCGGACTTGTTTTGTAAATATTATCCATGCAAGGGGTATATATCGTAACTTTCTGAAACTTATAACTAAAAGGACTGAAAATGTCATTTTATCAAAGTTATAACTATAAGGGTCTATTATGTCACTTTCCAAAGTACAAGGTTTACTTTGTACATCCTTTTTTTCTAAACTAAAAGGACCAAACTTGTAAAGTGAAACTCCAAAGGTATATTTTGCCATTTTTCATTCTTAAGGGTGTAAAATGTAACATTTTGAAAAAGTATAAAAACGTGTTCAAAACATTACAAGACATAACTTTAATTAATGCTTGTCGTGCTTATCATTTCCAAATATTGATCAAAACGCTTAAAACCGATTATATCGTATCACAATACTAAGGAGCTTCATATTAAGGGGTTTCATCTTGGTATTACGTTCTGACTGAGTTGTTGGGTTTACGATTTAAAGTGCCCTAGCTCCTCAATACGTTATGATTGACTCTGACTTATGATGGCCGAACGTGATACAATACTTCCAAAAAATCTCACAATCAAACTTCATAACCAATATTAAACTCTTAGATCCAAAGTTCTAGAGTTAATCTTCCTAGGACTCGACATAATTATCCCAGGTTACATGACAAAGCTGCTTTCTTTCAAGTTGATATACTTTCCGCCCGAGTAGATAACGTCGTACTACCATACAGACACCTTTCCTTTGATATACTTTTGTTGTTAATCAGATTTCCCTGTTAAGGTGAGTTCATAGCCTCGCATTTCAATATTTCAAATGTTTTATAAACCCGCGAGGAGGATACATGCTATAAACCATGGAATGCAATTATTTTATGTATCTGTCCTGATTTATTATTGCTAGTAACTATTTTGCTTTTAAGTCCCCAATATCATGAACCGTTAATTACTATACGGAGTGAGCGTGAATGTTGTGAATAGATCTATTTGGGTTGGACTCCCTGTTGGTGTACCCAGTCATACCGGTAACCAATTGCACATCATTAGAATATAACTGCAGGTGTTTTGGCAAAGGCATCCATTGGGGCTATAAAGTATCAAACCGTATCCCAAGGTTCGGATTATGAGCTAATGGCAATAATTATGGTAACCATTTTTCCATGAATAATTGTAGTTCATTACATCTTATTACAAACAACGGGTGTATATACAAATAACCTAATACCAAACTATTAACGCCATTATATGACACTACTTTTATAACAATTACTTATGACGACTTGTATTCAACTATTACATTTCAAACCTATGAATTTCACTCAACCATTATGTTGACTTTTTTAGCATGGTTTATCTAGGTAATGAGCTTCTTATGGCTCGGACGTGCATGGACTTGAAGATGGTAAAATTATTCATCATTCACTTTGTAATGTAACTAGATTTGGGAACCTGCCTTGTAAAATATGATTTAAATGAATGATAACGTATCTTTTGAACAAATGTCTCTTTTAAGTCATTTTCTATGATTATGATTGTTGTATCCATGAAGTAATACCCCAGATTAGCTTCCGCTGCTATATGTAAAAATAAGGGTGTTACACCTATCGGTCTAACTAAGCTTACAATCTAAAGGAAAAGATAGGTTGTTAATCGTGATCCTATTGGTCTAGATGTATTAATCACTATATGGAGAGCTATCCCGGCATCTAGATTACTTGGTCCGTATCATTAGATCTAGTTGAATGATAGGTCGCATATTAAAGCACATAAACTAGTACAAACTGATAAACATAAACAAGCATACAATGCTATATCAAGTAATCAAGATATAAACAAAACCAAACATTCAGATCTTCATAATAATGGCTAATACCCGAAGGTATTAGCCTTTAAACATCATATTTAATACAAGAGTAATGGCTTAGCCAAGGTAAACTAACTGAGTTAACGAATGATACCAAAAACTGAACGATTACAAAAGTATAAGAAACTACACGTTGTCTCCTATGGATTGGAATGCGTTGCAAGACCTCTTCTGCTCTTTTTATCTTCTGAAAATTGACTTTTATGGTTTAGGTATCGAGAATATGATTTAGCACCCTTAAAACTCGTTATTGAGTTTTTTATTTATAGGGTCTAGAGTCAGTTCGATACGGCATATCCAATGTCTTAGATACGGTGTATTAGGGGTTTCTTGGAGTAGGGACCACGTTTGATATCTTCCAAAAAATTCACATACTATATTTCCAATACGATGTATTGGTCTTCTCTGGATACGACATATTGATCTTGTTTCCTTTGTGGTATTTTGGTGAGTGTAGGCACAGATACGCCGCATCTTCATTGAGGATACGGCAAATTGGTAGTCGAATATAATCTTCAACTATCTTTCTTTAAGCACCAGAATGCGTGCCTTTTAGTCAAGTTTCACTCAGTACTCCATAAATACTACAATTCTCAAATACAAACGATTAAGTAACAATTCTTTGCAATAATCATACAAAATGGGTTAATTTCATGGGATAAATGATACTATAAAATAGATGTTATTTGATGTCATTAAATTAGTAGATGAGGTAACGTTATCTTTGAAAAACAAAGTAGGCTCCCAAACACATAAAATAACCCCTAAGTTGCCTAAAGAAGAACTAAGAACATAATCAAAAGAAGAATTACCTCATAATGTCTTAATAGTAACCAACTCCATGCTCTCCATTTTAGTTTCATGAAGAGATAGAAAATTAATGTTAGGAACACGAAAGTGTCAGTCACTTCCATAGATAAAAGTCGTTAGCTCGTTAACTAATTTTTGAAAACTTACATAGGTAAGACCAAGGCCTATGGATAAGCCCATCAAGCCAAGGCCCATCCGCCCCTTGTAAGTATATAAACACCTCTCCATGCCTTGGAGAGGTGGTTGGTTGGTTGTATGTTTCATTTTTCACTTAATGCATTTCATGTTCTTTACTTTCTCTCACTAAAAATACATCCTTCCTTCCCACTTTCTCTCTCTAGTTCTTGTTGTTAAAGATTTCTAATATTTTCAATTGGTATCAAGAGCCATGGACGTGGTGTGTTTGTTGATCAATATTGATTGATGAAACTTTTTGAAGTCTAAAATATCTTCCGTACAAATGACAGGCTGTGGAACAAACATCGTTTAGAAGTCTAAAAAATTGTGTGGAGTGAAAATGAATCAAGTTTTGAAGGAAAATGAATGACTCTTGGAATAAGTCATTAACAAAGATACCGTGAACATAATTATGATTTCTTTTGTGGATATTGCTTCTGTGAATATGCATGAATGTGAAAAGTGTCTCAAACTTAAGACTGGGCTTTCACAAAAAAGATTTTCGTTGAAAAAAGAGATTTACAATAAATTGTTCAAAACTTTTACCACTCTTAAAAACTTTGCAATTTCTTTTTTTATTTTAGAAGTTGATCTCAAATTAATTGGAAATTTTTCAAAGGGATAATACTTGTGTCAATTCAATATTGCTTCTAAGTTTTGATCAATTGTTTGAATTAAATGAATTGAGAGTCAGTCCAAGAGAAAGATACAGTCCATAAGAAATTTGGGGGAAAAAAGAGAGAATTAATCTCTAAGTGAAAAATGAATAAGGATAGATTTAAATGGACTTTAAGAAGAGATTGAAAACTATAAATAATTGATTGAGTTCATAGGGTGTCAAAACTTATTATTGAGAATGAGCATTTAAAACTGACTTATAAGCAACTTTATGACTCGATTAAACCAGCACATATTCGATCAAAAGAACAATGTGATTATTTAATTAATCAAGTCAATCTAAAGTCTGTGGAAATTTCTGATTTAAATGCTAGTCTTCAGGAAAAAGTTTTGGTAATTAAAGCTCTCAAGGATGATTTAAGAAAACTTAAAGGAAAAGCTCTAGTTGATAATGATGTTACAAAACACCCTAGTGATCCAGAAATGCTTAAGATTGATGTGGAACCATTAACCCCTAAATTATTAAAATAAAAAGATAGCTCACTCTGCCTATATTAAGCACACTCAGGAAGAAGCTACAGTTCTTAGGGATCTAGCTGAACATGTTAAATCAAAATATCTACTAGATCAATCCTTAGAATCTGCCTGTATGTATGCTAAATGAATTCAGGAGTTGCTTACAAACATCAGTAAAAACCTGCCTTATTATTAACAATGCTAATGGAAAATTAGTGGATGTGACCCAAAGAACAAGGACAAAAGAGTTAGATTTACTAAGCCCGTCACATCTTCAAGAAGCACAAACATAAAAACCTCTTCTTCATCAAACTTAGTTTCTAACAAACCTATGTTGTCTTCTACAAGAGTAAAACCGTCTACTTGTGCTAGCGGATCACAGCCTTCAGGCAATATAAAGAAAGATAAGATTCAGCAAACACCAAGTAGTACTCAGAAGAATAAAGTAGAAGCCCACCCTAAGAAAGTTAAATCTAGTTTGAAAATTAAAGATTATGTTGTTGAGCCTAAAGGAACTGCTCATGTGCAGCATTCTAAGCTTAATGCGAATTCTGAACTTAAATGTGTTAAGTGTAATGGTTGCATGCTTTTTTATAATCATGATTTGTGTATTCTTGATTTTATCAATAATGTGAATACTCGTACTAAATCTAAATCTGTTAAGAAAAATTCAAAGAGAAAAGTTTGGAAACCAACAGGAAAGGTGTTTACAAATATTGGATATATCTGGAGACCTACTGGTCGGACCTTTACTATAGTAGGAAATGTGTGCCCTTTAACTGGGATTACCACAACTACTAAAGTGCCCCTTAGGAAACCAACTGCTTTAGATAATGAAACATCTAAACCTGTCATAACATTGGTTTACTCACGGAAACTAGGAAATATAAAACTAATGTTCTTGTTAGCAAATCTAAGGTTCTTAAATCTGTATCTGCTAACAAAAAGGAACCCCGTCAATCTTGGGGATCTATAGTTTCTGATGTTCCATCTTCCTCTCTTGATGAATGCAGGTCATCCAAATTGTTCTCTGGTATTTGGACTCCGGCTGCTCCAAGCATATAACCGGAGACCGCTCTCAGCTCACCAATTTCGTCAATAAGTTTTTGGGTACAATCAAATTCGGAAATGATCACATGGAAAAGATATTGGGATATGGTGATTATCATATTAGGAATGGTACGATATCAAGCTTTTACTACGTGGAAGGACTTGGACACAACTTATTCTTCATTGGGCAATTTTGTGATTCGAACCTTGAAGTTGCTTTTCGTCAACACACCTGCTTCATTAAGAATTTAGAGTGTTTGATTATTTTGACTGGACTCGAGTTAAATTTGTTATACTCTGTTCTTGGAGATATGATGGCGTTTTTTTTTTTTATTTTCCCCCCTCACCTATATGTTCTCTTGTCAAAGGCCTCAAAGGGACTAAGCCTGACTATGGCATCGACGTCTGTTCATCTGAGCTTTGATGCATGTCAACCATTTAGCTAGACTTGGTCTTGTTCGAGGTCTCCTTAAGCTAAAGTTTGAAAAGGAACATCTGTGTTCTGCATGTGCAATGGGCAAAAGCAAGAAAAAACCTCACAAACCTAAATATGAAGACACCAACCAAGAAAAACTCTATCTTTTGCACATGGATCTTTGTGGACCAATGCATGTCACAAGTGTTAATGGAAAGAAGTACATCCTCGTCATTGTCGATGATTACTCTTGATTTACATGGGTAGCGCTAAGGTCAAAGATGAAAATAAATGAGAAAAAAAACTCCTAGATTTTATAATCAAGTTTCTCAAGATGTCCAAGTACGACTTTATTTTTAAAAAAATGTACTGTTCGACGAATCAGAACAGATAATGGAACTGAATTTGTTAATCAAACTTTGCGTGAATATTATGAGAAGGTTGGCATCTCTCATGAAACATTTGTTGCTCTCTCTCCACAGCAAAATGGTGTCGTTGAAAGACGTAATCGTACGCTAATTGAAGCTGCCCGTACAATGTTGATTTTTGCAAAAGCTCCATTATTCTTAGGGGTAGAAGCAGTTGCTACTGCATGTTACACCCAAAATCATTCCATCGTACGTCTTTGTCACGATAAAACACCATATGAGCTTTTACATGACAAACTTCCTGACTTATCATTCTTCCATGTATTTGGTGCACTCTGTTATCTAACAAATAATAGTGGGAACTTAGGTAAGTTACAACCGAAGGTTGATATTGGTATTTTCATTGGCTATGCACCCCCAAAGAAAGCATTCCGAATTTACAACCGACGTACCAGATGTATTATCGAAACAATTCATGTAGACTTTGATGAGCTGACTATGATGGCTTCTAAACATAGCAGTTCTGGACCTGCACTTCATGAAATGACTCCTGCAACAATCAGTTCAAGACTCGTGTTAAACCCTCCTCCTTCAACACCGTTTGTACCACCTTCAAGAACTGATTGGGATATTTTGTTTCAACCGTTGTTTGATGAATTACTCACTCCTCCCCCTAGTGTTGATCACCCAGCCCCTGAAGTCATTCCTCCAATTGCTGAAGTAGTTGCTCCAAAACCAGCTGCATCAACCGGTTCACCTTCCTCAACAACAGTTGACCAAGATGCACCATCACCTAGTAACTCTCATACAACACCCGAAACTCAATATCCTATCATTCCTAACGATGTTGAAGAAGACAATCATGACTTAGATGTTGCACACATGAATAACGATCCGTTCTTTAGTATTCCCATTCCAGAAAAGAGTCTGAAGCATCTTCTTCTTCGGATGTTATTCTTACTGTCATGCAATCTGCTGCTCTTTACTCAGAACACGTTACCAAATGGACCAAGGATCATCCTTTAGACAACATCATCGGTGAACTCGAAAGACCTGTTTCCACAAGACTCCAACTTCATGAACAAGCCTTATTTTGTTACTACGATGCCTTTCTCTCATCAGTTGAACCAAAGACTTATAAAGATGCATTAACTCAATCATGTTGGATTGAAGCAATGCAAGAGGAGCTGAATGAATTTGAGCGTCTTGAAGTCTGGGAACTCGTTCCTCATCCAGATAAAGTGATGGTTATTACTTTAAAATGGATCTACAAGGTGAAACTTGATGAATTAGGAGGAATTCTAAAGAAAAAGGCTCGTTTGGTTGCTCATAGTTATCATCAAGAAGAGGGAATTGATTTTGAGGAATCCTTTACTCTAGTGGCTAGACTTGATGCTATTCGAATTTTCCTCGCATATGCTGCCCACATGAATATGGTTGTCTACCAAATGGATGTAAAGACGTCATTCTTGAACGGCATTCTACGCCAAAAAGTTTATGTCAGCCAACCGAACGGGTTTGTGGATCAAGGTAATCAGAATCATGTGTATAAGGTTAAGAAGGCTCTTTATGGGTTGAAACAAGCTCCTCGCGCATGGTACAATCTGTTGTCGAAGTTTCTACTTTATCAGGATTTTTCTAAAGGAACCGTAGATCCCACATTATTCATAAGAAGACAAGGCAAAGATCTTCTCCTGGTACAAATCTACGTTGAT
The DNA here is from genome assembly GCA_026074375.1 of Tanacetum coccineum. Taxonomy (NCBI): domain Eukaryota; kingdom Viridiplantae; phylum Streptophyta; class Magnoliopsida; order Asterales; family Asteraceae; genus Tanacetum; species Tanacetum coccineum. The sequence continues at coordinate 8,054 of BQNB010094352.1, read as the reverse complement.
GATATAATCTTTGCGTCTACTACACCTGAATTATGTGACCAATTTTCCAAAATAACGTGTTCTCAGTTTAAGATGTCGATGATTGACAAAATATCATTTTTGTTAGGACTACAGATTTCACAAAGTCCCAGAGGCATCTTTATAAACCAGTCTAAACATGCTCTCGAATCTTTAAAAAAATACGGTATAGAATCTAGTGACCCCGTGGATACTCCCATGGTGGAGAAATCCAAACTGGATGAAGATACACTAGGGAAAGCCGTAGATCCTACACACTATCGTGGAATGATTAGTACCTTTATGTATCTTATAGCCAGTAGACCAGACATAACATTTGTTGTATGCATGTGTGCTCGGTATCAGGCAAAGCCTACCGAAAAGCAGCTCCATGCTGTAAAAAGAATCTTTAAATACCTAAGAGGTACCGTAAATTGGGGACTCTGGTATCCAAAGGATTCTTCTATTGCTCTAACAGCTTATGCAGACGCTGATCACGCGGGTTGCCAAGAGACTAGACGAAGTACATTTGGAAGTATGCAATTAATGGGAGACAGACTTGTTAGCTGGTCATCAAAAAGGCAAAAAAACGCTGCGATATCCAGTACGGAAGTTGAATATATTACTATGTCTGGCTGTTATGCTCAAATCCTTTGGATGAGATCATAGCTTACCGAGTATGGACTTGTATTCAATAAAATTCTAATGTACTGTGATAACAAAAGCGCTATTGTCTTATGCTGCAACAACGTTCAACATTCTCGATCAAAACATATAGACATCAAATTCCACTTCATAAAAGAGCAAGTTGAGAATGGAGTAGTAGAGCTTTACTTTGTCAACACGGAGTATCAACTAGCGGACATCTTCACTAAATCCCTATGCAGAGAAATAATTGAACTTTTTATCAACAAACTGAGAATGTGAAGTTTTACGCCTGAGACACTAAAACAGTTGGCAGATGAAGCTGAAGAATAGTGGTGGTACCTATTCAAATATCCTGTATAATATGTATATATATATATATTACACACCATAAAAACCAAAAAGATTTTTCATTTTTAGAAATTTTTTATAAAAACAAAATACAAAAATTTAAAATTCATAAAACCAAAGAAAAAATTAAAAAAATGAGAAAAATATAAAAAGAGGTAAAAATGGCATGTCTTCTAAAAATCGATAACATTTACGGTCTTAGAAATGTCATTCAATAATGATACTTGGCTGTAAATGAAGTTCGAGCAGAAGTTCAAATATTTTCAAAACATGCCAAATGGCTTGCTATTATTTCCGATAGCAACCCGACATCATTTTAAAGGCAAGTATTCCGTCAAAAAGGAAACTTAACCTCTCAACCAGAATTTATTCTCGAGCATGGTCTACTTTATGACCATGCAAAGGCTTGTGATTACTTTGCATCACAACCTGTGCTTTCTATATTTCCATAAGTGTACGTGTCAGTGCATTTATTTGTCAAAATAAGAGAAATCTTATTTTTATTGGTAAAAAGTTATCTTCACAATGAATCAGTGTTTTCAGTAATCACAAAAAGATTTTCAAAAACAATTCGACCACTCAAACAATGACAACATCTCTTTAAATAAAAAATGGGTCAGTGTTTGAGTGGGAGAAAGTGTCATCCAATAATCTTTTAAAACAGTCTTTCAAAATAAGCCATGGAATAAACGGATAAAGTTTTGGATAATGACAGATAATAATTTCAAGGGGAGTTAATTTATATTAACTACAAGAGCTTTAGATGTCATTTGTTTAAATCTTTATGGACTTATTTGCAATTTGAGACTTAGTGAATTCAAGCCTTAAACTACATTCGATCAATATTGCCAATACCTCATAGTTTGTAAAAGACTTAGGAATGCTTGGAAATACTTTCATAGTTTTAAAAGCCTTGAAATTGATTCTCACGGAGTAGATTTAAGCTTATTAATTCTTCAAACACGATCTCGAGGTTAGCTTCTTTTGATTTTATGCCGTTTTAAATCTTTTGGGTGCACTATTTCAATCACATGGTGGAAGAGACATCTCGTCATTAGTCAGTATGCATCATTTGAGTCCCCCAGTATTCTGTAGAAAGAAATGAGTACATTTGGGACTTAGTTGACTTAGGTGTTATCATTTCGACTACTTAGAGGGAATAATTGTGACATTCGGGACTTAGTTGACTTTGCTCAAACGGTTAATCACTAAGCTTATTTTTTAAAAAGAGTAGAATTAGTTGACAAAAGAGGTACACATAGGTTTGATAAGTATGATGATTCCTTAAGTTAGTCAGTATTCTACAGAATGAATTGAGTACATTTGGGACTTAGCTGACTTAGGTGTTTTCATTTTGACTACTTAGAGGGAATAATTGTGACATCCGGGACTTAGTTGACTTTGGTGTTTCGATTTATATCATCACTATCATGTAAGGAGAAATTCGGACATCCGGGACTTAATTGACTTTGGTTTTATGATTTCGAATTAATTGTGTACTTCGGATATTTGGGCTTTATACATCAAGACTGCTTGATGTGGCTTGCACATCTGCTTTGAATCTACTCAAGAAAGGATTGCTGATTTAGAAGGAAGCTAATACAACTTCTTAAAAGAGACTACGGGGAAGACCTACAACTGCTACAAAGAACCATATGATTCTATCATATGATGTTTTATTTTCGGTCAAAACTCGTAAAAGCAATATCTTGTGAATATATCAATGTGTAGTGTAGACTTAAAAATTAGGCATATATAGTGTTTGAGTATGAATTTTCAAGAATTTCTTAGTAAATTCAAAAATTTTCAAATTAACATACTCAAACACCATATAATACCCTCATAATTTGAGGGGGAGCATTAAAAATGTTCCTAATACGGCTTGTTAATAATTGGACATTTTTTCCTCGAAAGCAGTTATATTTGAATCAATTGATATCCAAAATATCAAGAGGTTTAATATTTTTGATAAGGGGAGAAAATGTGATTAAAATATATGGCTAAAGATGTGATTTTCAAGATCTCAAGTGTACGCTAACCCATATATGTGCTAAACTCTTTCGATTTTTAGTTAAGATATTTTACGCCTAATTAATCTCCATAACGCTAATCGACCATTATAAGAATTTCGCCAAGTTTGACTTTTATTATGCATTTTTCTTAAATCTGACATGTCCAAAACGACCCGCTAAATCACGTTTTCACAACTCGGACCTTAAGCAATCTGATGTAAAACGACGTTTCGGACAACTTTTTAGTTTTACCCGAGACCCGAAACTCGACAGAAAGTGACGATTTTGCCCCTGCAAATTTCTGCAGAAAATCGCCTTTTATACATGTTGCTGTTTGGAAACTTTTACCACGTTTTTAACTTCTAATGGCCGCCAAACGCTCGTTTTTAAGAGTTACGGGACGTACGACATATTGACTCAAAGCTACGGACATCCTCTACCATACTTTAGGCCTAAACTCAATTTTAAAATTTTTTACTTTGCCGAAAACGGACCTAAAGTTTCTGGTCTAAATGAGTGTCTTTCAACTCCTTCAAAACACCAATATTTCGCATCACAAACATCTCTAACGTACTCAAACTATCCTAATAATCATACTAATCATCTAAAACTATGATCCGCCTCAAATACGCAACATGCAACAACATCCACGGATTCTTGACACAAAATTAAATACATGCATAGAATGTAAAATCAAATCAATGAAAAAGGGAAGTAAAAACACTTACAAACTCAATACAAGAACAAGGAACTCAACACAATCAAACCCTCTTTGGGTATGATTTTGGCCGAACACCTCAACACCAAGGATAATAACCCGAAACTTGATTTTGCTTCACCAAACTTTGTTTACACAATCAATATCTAACCTTTGTTAATCCTATTACCTTTAATTAGATTAAAAACCCTTCTAATTAAAAATCAAGAAAAATCAAGAACTTTTAAGCTTGATGCATGGTGGTTAATCTTTGTTAAGGAATGATTAGGTTTATTATAGAAGTGGATTGAGGATGATTGGAAGGGATTGTAAGATTTTTTAGTGATGATGGTGATGGTTTGGGTGGATGTTGCGTCGAACAGAAAAAGGGAGAGGGAGGACACGATCTTTTTCTTTTACTGTGTTTTGAGATTATGTGTGAAGAAAAGGGGTCAACACCCTTATATACTTGGTCAACATGACTAGTTAAGTTTCTAAGAGGGTGTTTGTTTTAGAATATAGTAGGAGTAAAAAGGTAATAAGTGAGTGTTTGTTTTCTAGTTTAGTATTTTATATTTTATATTTTATATTTTTATTTTTCTAAAACATTTATACCACAAACACATAGTTAAAATATTACAAAGTATAAAAATACTTATTTGACACGGTTTCGGCATAAACACGGAATAAGTCGGAAAATACTAATTTAATAAAAATTAAGTTTTCGGAGATAAAATATGAAATTATTGATTTCTCGATCATTAAAACGATTAAATATCCAAAGCATGACTCACGGATAATTAAAATTGATGATTTTCTTAAAACCGACTAAAAATAATAAAAATAAGGGGCAATTTCATATCTACCCTCATTTAAAATGAAAATTTCATATATACCCAAACATGCTTTAAAAACATTGCACATTATGCATTCATTGGTTACACTTTGGGTATATATGAAATTATTGTTCAAAGTAGGGTGATATATGAAATTAATCCTAAAAATAAATTCTATAAAATTTTGAAAATAAATATAAGCTCGGGATAAATATTGATCTTAAATTCGGGTTGTTACTGTGGAATCCTATAATGACTCCATAGATCGTTATTAGGACTCATCTAGGGTATGATAACAATGATTGTAACACGCAGCGGAATATAAAGAACACAATCATGTTACTAATAAGGTTTTCTTTATTAAACATTAATAAAGAAACTAACTACTAACTACTACACACGCTTTCTATGCGTTTAGACTCTCATTGGAGAGACTATCTATGAATGGATGCCTGTAACCTAGACGCCTACCCTCTTTATATAATAGAGGGAGGTTACAAGAAACCCTAGCTTACTAACAAAGCTAACTAACTATTACATAATAGGTCCTTATTGTTTCAAAAGAAAACATAATACAATTAGGAAACTAATTAATTAACATTAATCATCACATTAATGTTTGACTAATCACATTAATGTTTGACTAATCTATATCTTCAACATTAATGTTGATTTCAATCAACATTAATCTTGATCTTGTTTCCTTCTTTAGCATATCTTGTTTCCTTTTGTTTCTTCTTTCTTCATTTCTGTTTATGGGTTTTGTAATCATCAAATCTGTAATTCCTAACAATCTTCCCCTATTTGATATTACAAAACAATCTGCATGAAGAAACAATGCTAAAACATGTCATCACAATAATAAGCTGCACATCATGAATCTTCTTCCCCTTTTTGTAATCATCTAATAGGGGTCTTGTGCAACTCGTAAACGCTTCCCCTCAAGTGATGCATGTAGATGGTAAGTATATGAACAATAAGCTTCCCCTTAAAAGTATACTAACCATCTCTTGAATCTCGGACTTTAATTGGCTTGAAATAGTAGGTATCAATGAAACATCCAAGTGCAATAACATCCTCCTCTCTCATGTAACTGTTGCCTCAGCCGGCGATCTACCTCAATCCTTTGTTGCATCTCACAAAAAGGGTGAACTTGTTACATAATCGATTAAAAAGCTAATGCATCAAACGTCTTCACAATATCCTTATCTGATTTAGTGCGAACAAGACATGTGGATTACACCTAGTTATGGTTCATCGTTGGTCCCAGACCTACCTCCCCATAACCGTCCATCGAAGTCTCATCGAATCTCAACAATAATAAGACTGTCTGATCCCAGATCAAAACGAGTATTTATTACCAGATACAAATGAAAATTTGTACCTCAGCTAGGATTCATCGCTGATCCCTGATCAAAACTCCTCCCTAGCTAGTTGAAATAATAATGTGTGTGGTCCCGGACCAAAACACGACATTATTATGTTATGTAATAAACGACTTGTAAACACCAAACCAAATCAATGAGAGAAACCAAGCCATAAGCATCAGTAGTATCCAAGATCCAAGGGCGTCTATGGACCTATAATATGTGTTGTCCGATATCGATCAACACTAGCAGCACAAACAAGAGAAATCGGACAACACTAGCAGCAAGAACAAACAATATCGGACAAGGCAATCCGAACAAACAGTCTACACATTTAGTGACCAACCAATCTGTCCCAAAACGTTGTCACAGAACTGTCGCTAAACCTGTAGGAACCGTATAAGCACCAGGAGGAACCTATTAAGCGACCAGTAGAAACTTATAGCGACCAGCAGAAACCGAGACCAACAATCAGCAGGAACATGATGAAACCAGCAAGAACCAAGTGACCAGTAGGAATTACCGAGTGTGACCAGAACAAATGAATATGCTTACATGTACTCAGACTCAGCCCAGCAAGAAATATGGGAAGAATACAATTCCTATAAATCTGGTATATTCCACAAATCACTCCATAAAGTCAGGAAGTAATTTTGGGAAAATATACAATCCCTAACAATCAGGGATTTATATTAAAACATATCCTTTCCCAAACCACGACTTATCATCATAACTGCTTCCAAATCTGTAAATTCATAACCAATCTGCCAATAATCACGTAGGCACATGTACATGCCATATGACTAGCAGATCCAACCATATACACACAGACGCAACCATCATTCACACCTACACACACATCCTTTAACAACCTGTTGCGACTTTTCTTTTAAACCTGTTGTTTTCTTTGTAACTACGACCACCTGCTGCTGTTATCACACGTACACCAGCAGACCCATAAAGTAGATAAACTAAAACAGCAGAAACAAACATATAACTCGTACAAATACTTTTTTAAGTATCCAGACGACGCCTTAAAAGTGTCACAAAATCGTTGCAAAATCTGTCACAAAACAGCATCTCCTTTCTCCCATATGCTTTAGCAACACATGATGTGTCACTGTTCTGTCGCTAATCAGTCACATAGCTGTTGCAAAAATGTCATAGATCTGTCCTATATCCATCAGCGACACTTTTTCTGTAGCAAAGTTGTCGCTAATTCATGGATCCTGCGTTTCGAACAAGAATGAAGCATAAATACCATCATGATCACGTCACAGATGAGATCATCAATTTAGAAGCCTTCATGTGTCATTACTGATGCTGCCTTTAAACAAATTAGGGTTTGCATAAAAACCCTAATTGCCTAATACGCCATTTTATTAAAAGTAACAGAAAAATAATTTTACATGAAAACCTTATCAACCCTAGATCAAGAGCCACGAGGCTCTGATACCAACTGTTAGATTCCAAGATCTGGACTCAACTAGGGTATAATAACAATGATCAAAACACAGCAGACTAATAATTAAGAACAAGATCAAAGTTACTAATAAGGTTTTCTTCATTGAACATAATAAAGAAACTACTATAACTACTACACTACACACGCTCTATGCGTTTCTCAGACTCTCATTGGAGATGTCTGCTATCAATGAATGCATGTAACCTAGATGCCTACCCTTTTTATATAATAGAGGGAGGTTACAAACCCTAGCTTACTATCAAAGCTAACTAACTATTACATATTAGGTCCTTTATTGTTTCTTCTTTCTTCATTTCGTCTAATAGGTTTTGTAATCTTCAAATCTGTAATTCCCAACAGATTGTTAGAAATCCAGAAAAGGATCGGTCACTCCACGTAATTTACTTAATTAGCTCGTAGTCCATGAATGTATTAACTAGTAAGCTAATCGGGCCAGTTTATAGAAAGTCCAAGGAAAGCCCGGCCCGACCCATGTCATGTAAGTATATTAACCTTCTACACACATGGAGAGGGTGTTGGTTGAATCATTTTACACTCATACATGTGTGTGTTTTTCTATGTGTTTCTCCTTTCTATTTTCTCTCTCTAGCTTTCTCTCTCTAGTTTATAAGTATATGTAAAATTAGGAACCTACAGTTTGTAATCTATATAGGTTATAGAATT